>WNWK01008111.1:62500-87484 GCA_009830355.1 Cherax destructor
TTCCTCAGGATCTATGTGTATTTTCCTCTTCCTCATCTCTATAGAGCATGTTTTGGAAGCTCATTTTAGTTATAACAATCTCTGTATGTAGTTTTTCTCTAGCTGATCTAATGCTTAGCCTTCCTACTTCAGTCTAGCAGTCTTACTTCATTTTCAAAGGCTTTTGCTCTTTTTTCTTACATCGTTCTTATTTACTTCAAATTCCCCATTTAGTTTTCTTTCTCTTTCGTCTGCATCCTTCCTTCCTTTGATAAATTCCTCCTCACTCTTTACTCATCAAAATGTTCTTTCCTTCATCTCCAACATCCTTGCCTAGTGCAACCTCTCCATTAATCCAATTTGCTTTCCCATTGACGTTTTCAACCATTGACGTTTCCTGCCCCAACCTAGGTGTTGGGGCAGGATAGATGAACGTCGAGGTGGTATTGGAATGATAGGGTAGAAGGGTATGTGCTTTTTGTAGCTTTATAAATAGGTTGAAATAGAATGAGCTAGAGTATTTCACGTTAGATGTAGTGGATTGTGTTGTCTGAAGTGGTGTGTGGAGGTTAGCTGAATGGATTATTTTGTTCATTGGTGTGGTATATGAGAGTTGGTGCAGCATGGTTGCCCTGGGTTGAAGTGTGGGAAGTTGGAGTGATATATGTGACTTGGCGTGGTATTTGTGGATTGGAGTGGTATGCGTAAGTTGGAAAGGAATGTTTAGGCCGGAGCTGTGTGCGCGCGCGCGTTTGTTTGTGCGTGCGTGCGTGCGCGTGCGTGCGTGCGCGTGCCTGCGTGCGTGCGTGTGCCAATATGTCTGTCGGTCGGTGTTTGGTGTTCTATGCAGTTCAAGGTAAATTGATATTCTGAATGTTGGCATCATTAAATTTTGACTCTGATTCAGAACGAGTAACCATTATCATTGGGATCAAATTAACGAAGACATCTGTCTTTCAGTTGGACCAGTGTTAATCTTGAAGATAATGAGGTGACGTCATGGTTATACACAGTCTTTCTATAGTGGCACTGTTTTTGTTCAATACACGAGTCTCTGACATAGCAATATCTACTCTATACGGCGTAGTGCACCACCGCACGTACTCTACCAATATCTCGTGTGCGCACGCACTTTTGGGTACCTTAATTTTTCTCTCCAATCATCTTTTTACAAACGTTTCTCGAGGATACAAGTCGCTGCTAAACGTGTGTACACACACACACACACACACACACACACACACACACACACACACACACACACAAATAGGTGAGTACACACATACTCTCTCACTGGATCTGTTAGGTTACCAAACGTCTTAAATATCTGAATTCATCTACCTGGCCTCCATAACTTTTATTAGTCACTTTATTTGATAGCATCATCTTTAATAGTCTCGGCAGGTACCCCTAAAGCGTCTTTAAGTATTCGATGATGCTTAATAATGTCGAGAACATATTTGGCAGTTTAGTACAGGAAGCTAATTAGAAGGTAAATCAGGCATTATTACCACAGAGTGCGGGCGATGGTGCTTAGCTTCATATGCTGCAGAATCAATAGTGCGGAGGATTATGTTAATTCTGTTGACACTAATGTTCCACTAACTCGAGACGTTTGTCGTAATTTTTTAACGTAATATTTAGAGAATTTATGAAAACAGATTTTCTCTCTTTATCTCCTCTTCTTTCTATTCTTCTCTCTTCTCGTCACTCTCCTTTCACTTTTTCTTTCTATTTTTCCTCTTTCTCTACACATTGGTTTAGGTTAAGATGTTGGAGCCATCTGTGTGCCAACAATTACATTTGGTCAACTGACTTTATTTCTTAGGTGTCATTTTGCTGTACACACGTTCCAGACTCAGGTCATACAGGAATAACTGATCTCGAATATTCTTGAGAAAAGTACAACCGGAGTGTAGCTACAGTTCGCTGCCCGTCTTGTTGTGTAGAGGCTCTCTTCTTACTGACCACGAAATGAATCAAGTGTGGTACCTTATCAACATTGGCCTTGTACATAACTGAAAAGCCACCCACATCCCTCTGGTGTTCAAGACTCTGAAATGACAGATGTTTCCAAGCCGGTTCCAGGTGAGAGGTGAGTCACCTGGCTTTGTTCTCTATTTTGTCAAGAAGTCGTAGGCGAGACGGGGGGCAGGTAGTACAAGAAAGTGTATCACACTCAGTACGTGAGTCTACTTGTGCCTCGTAGTCTACGAGCCTCTACTGTCGAACAGATGCGAGATACGTCTAAGTTTCCAGGCCGCTTTGTTAGCGAGACATACTATGTGGTTCTTTATAGTCAGTTCGGAATCAAATTTCTCTCCAAGAATATTAACCTTATCACCAGGTTCCAACACTCATTCATTCTTACCACGGCTCCAGCATTACCATCATGGTGACTAAAGACCATTATTTGTGCTTTATCAGAAGCGCTTATTTTTCTCCAGGCTGATATAGCTGTTATATGTTTGATGAAATTGAAAGCAGCTGGCATCTCCTTGCTTGAATAAGTAAATCACAGAGGCTGAGACCACGCCTTGGAGAAATTTAACAGCGGATAAGGAGCAGTGACCTTTTCTGATGCCAAATAAACGATCACACAGAAGCAAGTGGTAGTCGAAAAAAAGCTGTTCACTACTTCTATGGTTTGGTTATCAAAGAGTTCGGGCAAAATTCCTCGTTAGGAAAATGTACATTTATTGTAACAGTATATACAAACACTAGATAAACACACCCATATTTCCTTCAGCATGTACACCCAAATAAAGGTACATCAGGAGCCGACAGGCAGCGATGATAAAGCAAACCAAAACACACATGTAAGTATGGGGTTAGTGCCCAGGGGGCGCCATGCCTTCTACTCTCCTTCCGACACCATTTCATCCAATTTCACCAGCCCTCACTCATCCCACACAGCCCTGACCACATCAGAGCCCATGAGAGCCTACTGGTAAGCACTAAGCCGCCAATGGCTTGAGTCGGATAAACAAAAGGAGTACAAAACTTAGTTCAAATACACTGCATCTGGCCAGCATCTTCGTCACTCATGCCGCTTCCAAGCGTGACTACCCATGCTGACACTGACGCCATGTACACACTTGGAAAATAAGTCACGACTGGACTTCCCTATATTTTACAGTTTTAGCTAGTTTACAGTCCCCCAAATGAATAGCATTATTTACAATTATAAGAGTTTAAAAAATTATGGCACACTTCTCCACAATACATCGTATCTATTACTCGGGTCTATTTGTGTTATGCAGAAACCTGCATAACACTAATAGATGCTAGTTAAGTGATGCTAGCTGGTCTACACATCACCTCCGCAATCTTGGGCTCAACTTACCTGTGTTTGTATTTCCATGATGGCCAGGTTTGAGTGGCAATGATGCCAGTAACATTTTTTGGTGTAAATAATAAAAACTGTCGTTATTATAGGCTATATCTAGCCTATAATTTGGAACGAAATACGGATATGCTTTGGACTATGGCCAGTGGACTTACAGATCTTGTTTTTTTTTTCCATATTGAGAGTATATCAGTAATGAGATAATACAGTAGCTCCAAATTAATACCTATAGAAACAGGATTATAACAAAAAAAATGCATTGGTATCACCATACTAATAATGTTAGCAACTTTTGTGTCAACCTCTGAGCACCAGAATGGTTCTCATCCTTACAAATTGTACAGCTCTAACTTTTAACAGTGAAGCCATTCCACCTCCACTCTGCCGACCTCCTCCTCCACTCTGCCGACCTCCTCCTCCACATTGAGTTTTTCTCAAGTTTTCATTATTTTCATCTTTTATTCTAATTTAGTTTCAACTTCCATTATTTTTTCATTAAGTAAATTAACGTTATTCTTTTTTAAAATTATTCCAAGTACATTTATCCATCAAATATTTGTAAATGTCTAGTCACTGTCCTAATTTTTTTTTTAAATAGGTTTTGATTAATTTCGTGTTTGTTATCTGTTTATTACCCTAATTAGTAATTTTGAGGGATAAATTTGGCTGCATTATTCAGATCTGTCTGTGACTTGATAAAGCCCCACTGTGTAGACGAAACGTAGTCAATAAAGGATCGCATTATACTGCATTTGTCAATTTTTCTGCCATGCGGTACTTTTTACCATTTATCTCTTTCAATTGGATGTCTTTCACCTGTCATTTACCCTAGGTTGTATCCATTTTTTGCGTTGTTATAGTCTGTTTTTTTTATATTAATTTTTCGTTATATTTCTATTTTATATACCAAATCTCATTTAATTGCAATTTTCGTTTAGTAACTTGCCTTATTTTGTATACTTTACTTTATATTTCATTATTTTATTTCCTCATGAATTTTCTTTTGTCTATTTTTTTTTATTTCGGTTTTATGCTTTTATTTTTTTTTTTTTTTAGATCCTATGAAGTCGTTTTCATTATCTTGTTGTGAAAATTTACCTACTTCATTTACTAAATATTTTTGTTCTAATTAAAAATCTTTAACAAACTTTCTGTTTTATACTTTGATATATTAAAAAACGGGCCGACATTAAATAATGGAACCACTGCGTAACCTTGATATTAACGTATGTAAATTTCACTTGCTAAAGTAAGTACATCACGTTTAAACTCAGGGTCACAAAACTTAAATGAATGTGTGTTGTCTTTAGTATCATAGAATGTTGCGTTGTGCCTGATAGCTCCTCCTTTACCCAGCCTTTCCTTCACACGCCTGATTTTCCTTGTTTATCAGTTTATTCTTTCCGACCATTTCTTCACCATTTTAATTATCACCTTATCACTTTCACATCTAATGCTAATATTTGTTTTTCTATGATAATCTTTGTATCTTGCTTTGTGTTAATGATCTTTAACAATTAGCAAATTTTCCATGTAATGTTTATTTTCTAGCATGTTTATTGTCTCACTTCAAAGGTAACTACTTGATTCTAATCACATGCGTTTTATTCCTTCTTCAGATCAAACTAAAAATCCTGCCCCCGCGAACTACTGTCATTTCCCAGGTGCTCTATAACATCAGGATTAAAAGCTAATGGAGGGACTGCCTTCATTTTAGAATTAATATTTTTCTTGTTAACCTTACTCTAGAGTGCAGATTTTTTAAATTAAAAATAAAGGAGAATTCATTACAATGCTTTTAAAAAGTGCTGCAAAGTCAGTGGTTACGGATTTCTCTTAATATATCCAATAATGCCAACATTCTTTACTGTAACGGCATCTCTTATTTTTACCAGGAAATACCAAGCTGGCAAAACACCTCCGGCTCAATTAGTGTTTTCTTCAATATTTTTGCATACAAATAGGATATTTTGCACGAGAGATACGCACGTGTGAATAAAATTTTGTTTTATATGAAAGTCTCATCAGATTATTCAAAGGAATATGGAGACCAGTGTTTAGGTGCAACTGCTTAATTAACCCTGCTTTCTATGTTAAAATGAATGGTGATGCCTAGTGAATGAACTGGAATTAATTTTGCAAAACAGATTTGTTGATCTGTGGAGTTTCATATATTTGACAGCATCCTCTGAAAACGGTGTGTTTGAAGATGTCATGAGTGAGGATAGTTATGTATAAATGTCATGGAACGACATATCAGAATAAATGATAGTCAACCGTCTGCTGGTCGGGGTAAATTAAAAAAAAAAAAAAAGACAAGGCGAGGGTCTAAGTCTAAAAGTAAACAAAGCGATGACAGCAAAATAAAGAGTTTTATTTTTAAAGTAAATAATTTAATAATCACGGTAAATGTGTTGCTTAGCCAACATCTTAGGTCAGCGTCTTTCACTTTAAGATGAGGTAGATTTGGGACTAGTGTTCTTTTTTTGTTTGTTTGCAACTGATTTCTGAAGAATTGGAACATAAAATACCGGCGCTATCACAGATGACCATCACTGTGATAAACACGTCATCTGGGGCCTTCCACCCAAGTTACATAAATCAAGAGCATTTTTTTGTATATTCAGTACTGCGAATACAATTGTCTTTTTGATAAAACATTCATTACACATCTGTGAAACTGAGAAAAATTACATTGTGACTTTTCCGAAGCTTAAATTTAATCCACCATTTCTAGAAAGTTATATATTATAACAAAATTAGGAAATAATCAGATGACACACCGTAGCTGAGATTAACCACTGATCTCCCGAGATTTACACTAAGCAAATTACTTGTTAAAATTAACAATGTTTCAATTTGTAACTTGACATAGAATTTAAAATAATATTAGTCTAATATGTGGTATAAATATGACGAACTATTAGTAATCGGATCTGAATAACTTTTAATGCTACTAAAAAGCATGTGCTTAAGCAAAATATAAAAAAGTCATGATTAGATCGTGTTCTCTGCAATAACTTTCGTGTAACTTTGCAGTTCTCAAGGTAAGCTATTCATTATTTTTTACTCTTTATTGGCAAGTGGAAGCTAAGACCAGGGATGAGCCACAGAGATGTTAGGAATTATTTCTTCAGTATTATGGCAGGGCGGTAAAGCAAGTGGAATGAACTAGATAACAAGGTGGTGAAGGTGGAGGAAACTCCATTCACACACACATTTCAGAGTATCTACATAGTTACACCATTGGGGTACAAATGAAATAGTCTCTAGTACATATTGTGCCACTGTAGAGTACCATGCAAATGTAGAGTGAACAATGAATAATATATAAAATATATATATATATATATGAAAGAGGTAAATATATAATATATAAAACAGAGGTAAATATATAATATAAAAAACAGAGGTAAATATATAATATAAAAAACAGAGGTAAATATATAATATAAAAAACAGAGGTAAATATATAATATAAAAAACAGAGGTAAATATATAATATATAAAACAGAGGTAAATATATAATATAAAAACAGAGGTAAATATATAATATAAAAACAGAGGTAAATATATAATATATAAAACAGAGGTAAATATATAATATATAAAACAGAGGTAAATATATAATATATAAAACAGAGGTAAATATATAATATATAAAACAGAGGTAAATATATAATATATAAAACAGAGGTAAATATATAATATATAAAACAGAGGTAAATATATAATATATAAAACAGAGGTAAATATATAATATATAAAACAGAGGTAAATATATAATATATAAAACAGAGGTAAATATATAATATATAAAACAGAGGTAAATATATAATATATAAAACAGAGGTAAATTATGGTGTCATTAGCATCAAGCATTTAACAACATGTTTCAGGCAGCTATTGTATCTCCCATTCACAGATAACATACGAGGCCTAATTAGGTTAGTGTAAGGTAGTGGATAATTAGGTAATTTGGATTTGTTGGTTACTAGGAAATTTGCACAATAGTCATTAGTATTGTCAATGATTATGCCAGCCTTAAGGGAAGCTATTATAGTGTTCTAAATATGGGAAAGGAAAGGTGCAGATTACTCACTAAGGCATGTGGGTAGACAGTTATATAGGTTATAAAAGAGGCCAGTTATTTGTGGGTCTTCTTGAATGGATTTGTTAGGCATCACCAATTATAAAACGATTCTTCTTTGGTTTATTGTTTATGTAGATTTCCGTAGACAGCACCTATTACTATTGGGGAGCTTGTGTGTTGCGAATTGAGCAAATATATATTCCCCTTGTTCATATCTGGTACATGTTGAATGTATGCACTGCATCTCATCGGAATAGAATATTGCAGTGCCACGTCTCTTTTGATTTGGTCTACAGTTATGGATGGCCGTGTTCCAAGTATGTTATAGATGTCTATTGTGTAAGGTTTTAGCCAGGTTTCTGTGAAAATAGGGAAGTAGTTGAGCATGCTGAAATAGCAGAAGCCCCCTATGTGTTTACTGAGAGATTCATTATTGTAGGTAAAAACTGAGATGTTCTTGATAAGGATTGTTCTTGGCTAGTTGTGTAGTCTTGGTTAGCTGTAAGCAAATTATTATAGATATCTGAGAGAAAATTTCTGACTGGATCCTTATTAGCACTCACTGGTAGTACCTGTGGTAAATAAGGATATTCACTTTGATTAGATCTAAAATAAAAGTTATTTGGTAAAATAAAAATAACTGCAAAAAAAAAAAAAGCAAATTTGAAAAATATATACAAGAAATGTAATAAATCGAATTAAAATATCGGTATTCAATAAAGATAATGAACAGTATACAAACTAGGTACAAATTTAAGCAATACGGACAAAGATGTGAATAAATGAGAAGAATTTGAACGAATATTAAACTAACTAGTTAAAAATGTCGTGAAATAAAAACGAAAAAAAAATTACTTCTCTAGATATAAAGCAACAACATGTAAACTAGTATATAAGCAGCATATAAAGAAATTAAATGTATTGAACCTAATTACAAAGTGCTTATCTTGGTAACGTGAAATAACAGATACAAAGCGTGAAGTATTTAATGAACGATATGAATAACTGTAAGATAGTCAAGGAATAGTATATATATACTAGTAACGAGAGAGTAGTGTTATACAGAGAAATGAATAATTGGGTAAAAAACGTAAGGAACACTATGTAACCTAATTAGAAAAAGCAGTTTTACAAACAATAATGATCAGTAAAGAATAATTAAGTAGAAAGTGCAAGGAGCAATATATAAGCTATTAACAAACTAGTTATACAATAATGCTTAATTGTACGTACATAAGCGAATTACAAAATAAAAAGTTGAAAAAAATAAAGTAATACATATACTGATTACATATAGACTAGTGTTGTATCAACAAGAAAAATTAATATTTGGGCATGAACATATAAAGTCGTTACAAAAAAATGTAGTGCCATAAATATAAAAATATAATAACTTGAAAAGTTATGCAAGGAAATAGTTATTCTATTTAAAAAAAAAAAGTTGAAATATGCAAGGGATAGTATACAAATTACCGGGTAGTTAGTGTAGACAAAGGTCGAATTGTAGAAACGAAACAAAGGAATATAAGAAATTGGAGATTATTTGTGAACACTGAATGGAGTGAATTACATACAAATAAAACAATAGAAGTATGTGATAGACAGAACTAAATATGCAAGTAGCACGATTTTAATGAACAAGGTGGAAGGTAATAATGAGAAATAAATTAAACTATCGCAATGTTAATAAAAAAATGCTGGGTAACAAACAAATTATGGAAATCATTAATTAACAAGATATGAGATTGTACTTGAATACAAATAATATCCATTATGATTGTTCAAGAAAGTGGAAAAGTGTGATATTTAAAACCAAAAACATTTCTGGAAAGTATGAAAAATATCAGTGAATTGGAAACAGAATTGCAAAATCCTTCAAGAAATAAATAGGAGAAAAGTTACTAAAAGGGAAAAAATATGCAAGGAATGAGAAAAGTGGGCCCAAATGCCCAAATAATAAAGAAAATGTGTAACAGTTGGGAATAGTATACAATAGGAAATGAGGTATAAAGAGGGAACATGGTAGTGTAGTGTAATAAGCATAAAAATTGAGTATCTGAAGAACAAAAAAGCACAATACCGTGACGGGAACAATACACAAATAACCCGTACATAGGAGAGAGAGAGAGAGAGAGAGAGAGGAGCTTACCGCGACGTTTCGTCCGACTTGGACCATTTACAGTTACACTGTGTGACTTCGTAAATGGTTCAAGGCAGACCGAAACGTCGTCGTAAGCTCCTCTCTATGTGCCGGTTATTTGTGAATTTAGTATCTAGTGTAGAAAAAAATCAGTGCTTTAAAAAAATAAAAAATAGAGTATGGGACAAATACATAAGAAAACTTTCATAAATTGTATAATAAACACTCTTGAAATACAATGATAGCTATGTTAAATACTCTTTTGATATTTGATCATATATAGTAATTCAACAAGTGAGAATAATATGTCTTTCTCACATACTATTTCATGTCTGTTTGGTGAGTTGGGAGTTTTAGCAATTAGTTTTATGCTTTTGTCTCACTGTAAATAGATGGCCAAACACTCATTGACATATGTGCTATAACAGCTTTGACGAAACCTCTTTTTTTCAGAGATTCTGGCAAACATGATTTTTAGGGACCGAGAGGCAATAATCATAAGTTTAACTATTTTATAGTGATCAAGCTCTTTGCAACACTATTATCAACCCTGGACTAAAGTAAGAAAAATTGATCTTTCTGTGATGACAGAGTTTTAAGTATCTGTTCCATCACATCCGCATACTGGTCGGCTGATTCGTCTTGTTTAGTCTGGAAATCCTCGAAATTTGTGAAAAATTTGTGACTACACAGAAGTTATCAGATCTTTAGTCAGGGCAGCTTCGTTTAGTTCATTGTTGAGCAGATTTAGACTTTTCTTGCTCTAAATAACAGCCGCCTGAGGGCCGGAGATTGTTTCGGTTCGACTTGCGTCGGTGTTGGGCGACTGCCTGCCACACACTTCTCAGGGGTTGGAGGATTCGTCTCGTGTCTCCTTTGGATCCTTTTCAGTACAGTTTTCCTACCTTTGCCTCCTGTCCTGTTAGTAGCGTGTTGAAGGTTGAGTGTGAAGCGTTATGGCACTATTTTATTTTTACGCCTGACAGTGAAGCAATGGCAACTGGTGGTATTTTTGTAATAATATTGGTAGAATTACCGACAATATGTTAAGTAAAAGGACACAAATGCAACTAATGTGACATTTTATTGTGGCAACGTTTCGCTCCTGGAGAGCGAAACGTTGCCACAATAAAATGTCACATTAGTTGCATTTGTTTCCTTTTACTTAACGGTGGTATTTTTGTCACTGCAGAGAGCTGATTATTTCTGGGAGTTTTGAAAAATTATTTAGGTAATTTCATGCTTCCATATACTCTGTTGTAGAAATGAGGTGTTAATCATATATTGGGACTTGTTTAGATCACCAGAATAGAAAAAATGAGTAGCTCTTGAAGATTAGACTTGAATGTTTGAGTGCATTCCTCAATATGTGATTGCAGGGGTCGAGTCTCAGCTCCTGGCCCTGCCTTTGTGCTAGGCTCAAGTGCCTCATCATATCTCTTATTAAAGCTCTTTGTATGGCTACTGTTTCTAACACTCCAACCTCCAGGTCGTTCCTCTTTCTAACTACTCTGAAGAAATACTTCCTATCATCCCTGTGACTTAACTGTGTTTTCAGTTTCCAGTTGTCCTCTTGTTCTTGTTTTTTTACTCTTAACAATCTATCCTTAGCTTCCTTGTCATTTCCTCTCAGTATTTTGTACGTTTTTATTATATCCCCCCCCCCAGTTCTTATTTCATTTTGTATCAGGTTGAGCTCTCTTGACATCTCCTAGGACATATATATCACTTAGTTCAGGGTCTTCTCTCGTTGCAAACCTCTGCACTTTCTTCAGTACCTTGACATGCTTGTCTAGGTATGGGTTTCATACTGGTGCTACATACTCCACTATAGTCCTGACGTACATAGTATACAGTGTCGTGAATTATTCCTTGCTTAGTTCTCTGAAACGTAGTCATAAAATTGTCTGACGCGCATTTGCTGCAGCAGTTACTAGCTTGATGTGCAGTTTGTGAGAGATGCTGGGTGCAATACTCACCATAACTTCCTCTCTGAGTGAGGTTTGCAACCTTGTTCCCTAGCTTGTACTCCATCCAGTCTTTTCTGCAAATCCCCAAACTTCTTAACTTTGCACTTGCTAGGGTTAAATTCCAGCTGCCATTTGACAGACGACCTGCAGCTTTGTCCAGATTGATTTGTAGTCTTATCTAGTACTCACCTGCTTGTATTCTCCTGGTCAGTTTTAAGTCATCTGCGAGCAGGGGAAAACCTCTGACCATCCTTGTTGAACCTCACTAGTCACATGTACTCCTGATATCTTCACAGATAATCACTGTTTCCTTCCTGTTAGGTATGTCTTGATCCAGTGTAGTGCATTCCCTGTTATTTCTGCCTGTTCTTCTAGCGTTTGTGCAGTACTGTGTCATTAGCAGAAATACCCATCTCACTCGCTTCTGCCATACTTCTGTGACCTTATCATAGAACGCCAGTAGGTTTGTCTCTGAATTTACAATCAACGAAGCCGTCCTTTTTAGGTGTTCCACCACTCTTCTGATTAGTATCTCCTTAATTTACATACTTTACACGTCAGTGACACTGGTATGTAGCATAATTCTGCCTGTCTCTCTCATTTCTTACTTTCACACCTCCGGCAGCTGCCTTGTTTCGATTTCCTGGTGGTATAAACTGTATCTCTGCTCCTATTCTCAGGACACACTGGGAAAGAGATACTATCTAGTTGTGCTGCCTTCGAGGTATTCATCTAGCACAATAGCTTTTTCGCCTCTTTCCAGTTATGTCTCTGCTCCCTCTCTCAGGACACACGGAGAGATGCTATCTAGTTCTGATGCCATCGAGGTATCCATCTCCCACAATACCGTTTTCGCCTCTTTTTAGTTATATGAACTGTGTTTAGCGTAAATTGTTGCACTCTCCCTCTTCGGTTTGCTGGTAGCTTTCTTGCTCCTTATGAGAATATATTCCTAATTTTCTTGCTCTGTGCGTGTGGGCTTAAGAATGTATAATTTTGGATAGCTAATGCTAACCACTAAATTAATTGAATCATATTTTCTCGTTTAGGCAACCTGGTCTGTGAAAATCCTTTTGTAATTAAATTATTTGGCGTAATTTTGCATTTTTATTCTTATGGACATGATAAAACCTTAAAATATAATAGCTAAAAGATGCTACTTAAGAATCTAAGCAAAATTAATATTTTTATACAACATCTTTGGTAGCAATTTGGTTTTTCGAATTTCGTGGTTATTTATGTTCTGGATGAATATCTTCACATTTCAGCAGCCTCTGACTTCTACGGGTTTAGCGCTGCCTCATAAGTATATTTTAATAACATTTATTTCTGCCGAATTTCATCTTTAATCTTGGCCTTTCCGTTCAAAATTCTCAAGCTCTTGGACTCCGTCAAGTTCTTTCTGCTTTATATTTCTTAAACAATCAAAATTTTAGAAGACGATTATTTCCAGTGAAGCAGCGAGTGTTGCTGTTGATATATTAAAGACGTGTGGGAATGTGCAAGTATTTGCTTTCACAGTGGTGAGCACATGAGCTATTAGCATGCTTTGATTGGACAAAGAATGCTAATAATAACTTTGTAATTAACTTATGTGAAATATTAGATAAAAATACAACCGCTCCTCTAGAAGCGGTTGTATTTTTGTCTAATATTTTTTATCTAATATTATTTTTTTATCTATTAAAGTGATTAATAATAATCTGTATGTGAAGAAATAAAGGGACACAGAATCTGCAGGTTCATATAACTCGAACACAAGATTTTCTTCAGTGGAAGGATAGTGAACAAATTAAAGGCATTAGAAATATAGTCGACATAAAACCGGAATACGGATTCAAACACGATAAGACGAGAAAAAAAATGAGTGCCAGTTAACCAAAGTGCAGTTGTATGGACTGAGGAACTATAGCTCAACCCCAGCAGAGAGAGAGAAACTAATAGTGCGTAGTGAGCAGTAGAAGCTATAGGAGTTTTGTGGAAATGAAATTCGAAGTTGGGCGTCAAATACCATAATCAAATAGAACACATACTATTCAGAATACTGTTCAATGATATGAAAACTAGAAGAAACATGATGACTCTTCACGTAGATGACTAAATTGGGGGCAGTAATAACTAAATTTCACAAGTCACCATGTCAAGGAAACAATTCTAGCCCTAGACCCATTCCATACTATTAAAACAAACTATGATAGGCTACCGGGTGCCAGAAACTATGCACACCTGATATTTGTCCTTGTAAAAGTGAATCTGTATAGAAATATATGAGGGATGGCGGAAAGCTGGGGGTGAAAACAAAAAGATAGGGAAGAAATTACTAAAGTCGAAAAAAATCTTGAATGCAGTCATGTGATGAGAATTAGAAGGGAAATCTTATGGCATTTTAAAAGGGAAATTTTTGCATATAGAATGGTAATTTGTACAAAAGGAAATAATAAAAGATTAAAATATTTAAGACTTGTTTATTAATCAGTTAATAAAGAACTTAAAAGTGAAACACGAATATGCACTGATTAAAATAAGGAAGCGGAGCTCTACGATCGCATACGACGTATGCGATTATAATCGCATACGTCGTATTATTGCCGTATACCACTCATGGCGCTTGTCTATTCTGATTCATTCTACTTGACCTCTTTCGGTTTTGTGTTCTTATATTCACACTGTGTGGTACAAAATCAAATACCAGTTGTGGGAAATTATAGGGATGAGGTTCACAGGTATATTCCTGAAATATTTCATCAACATAATTTGAGGAGGAGGGGGGGGCACAACTAAGCAACAATTTATTGCACTTGCCAATGTTAGTTGTACCTCAGAACCAGGTGGGATTTTAGAGACACTAGGCTGCACCTTGCCTCTCCTCCGAGACCCCCAAACACCTTTTCCCTCCCACAAAGTCGGGCCTATCAAATATTACAACATAAAAATTAATACCAATATGCTGGTTGATTACAAGATAGTGAGTGGACTGTATGATGGCTTGTGACTTGAAAGGAGAGGGGAAAAGTCTGTTGAGAATTTAGCATTTTACTAAAAATATGAATATTATATAAATAAAAAGGAAAATTTAACCAGATGACTTGCCATTTAATTACTGGATCACAATTACTGTTTGTGGAACACACGCTAACGCTACACTAACAGCTAGAATTTACGATGACCAATGCAAAATTACTGTACATTATGGGGAAGCGTCATTTAGCTAAGACATTGAGGATACATTTCACCCACCAGGCGAGGGGGCAGGGCCTCAATGTGTTGATAATCTCGTACGTGTCTTATTTCACATTCTTGTCGGTGTTTATCACCAGGTTTGTCGTAAAGAGCTATTCTGTTCCTCAGATACTTGACTAATATGTCAGCTCACCAGAGATGCTAAATTATGACATGAATAAATAATGGCGTTGATTATTGCATACTCCAGAAAACTTTTGATTGCAGGGATACAGACATGCTGCTTGACTCTAACACCAGGAAATTAAAGTAATAAAAGTCGAAGAAGACAGATGATCAGAAAGAGAGATTTGAATTGAAGGGAAGCGGGAGGGCAAAAAGCCTTACACGGTATACTCTGCCAGAGTTACACACAAACATAACTTTGGCGATAAATACGAAACTTTCGAGTCTTGGAATTCCCTTTAGGAATCACAATAAAGATTTATTCGGAACCCTTTTTACTACATACCTCAATCTCATTTTTGAGTATCAAACTTTAACATAAAGCCCGCATCAGTAAAATTAAATCCAAAGCAAAACACTGAACCTAGTAAGCTTTAAAAGTAGGATTACAAGGATAGTGTTTGCAAGAAGGGTGGTATGAATAAGAGAGCATGGACGAAGATTAGACAGACAGACTACAGTGATGTCAGGAAACACTTGTTCGGTCTCGGGATGGTTAGAAAGTGTTATTTTCTGGATAAGGAAGTGCTGGCGCTACACACACAGGTTTGAAACTAAAACCAATAGCTCTCTAAATGTTTAGAACTAACTTAATAAGTTCTAAGTTGCTGAGACAGGACCAGGCACGAGCTGTTTATCGACCCCAGGAATCATAAACGTGTAAGTGCAGCTAAACGCAGGGCTAACAGCAAAACATAAATCATCACTTATTCTCACGCGCAGCCAAACACAAATATTTTTAACCCATCACACTATTTTCTACAGAGTTTACACTAGCAGTAATTTTGGAAGCATTGCTATTATCAACTCATATTTGGGAATGCGATACTGATAAAAAATGTATAATAACTTTTTATTTTATATATTTTTTATGTATTCATAATCTGCTTGCTAGAGATGTGACGTCTCCATTGTGATGGATACTCTGAGGCAGATGCTGGCAGTACCACTTACTTCCTCCGTACCCAGAGATAATCCAGGAGCTACATGAAGCTCTACGGTCAGGCTTTACCTCGAAGGCACTTAAGAATTTTGCTACCTGCTGATTCTCTGGGAGGTAATTAATGCTGGAGTCCCTGCTGATAATTTATTTTGGGGGTAAATGTTGTGTAACATCGGGAAGCAATTATAATGATTTATTACCTTTCTTTTCTAATTTTGGGCTTGCACTCTTTTAGCTTGGGTTGATCTCAAGCTGTTGGGTGCTGTTTATCTATTTCAAAAGTGGCATCGCTTAAACTTTTTTCTTTTGTTCTTATTTATAATATCTACTTTTGAAACCATGTATTGATCCACTACATTAGTTTCTAATGCGTTACATCCGTTATTTACCTCTACACTGAAGGAATGGAATATTGTTTTCTATTGATTCACTGAAATTTCTCAAGTCTAGTTTTTCCTTCCTTCTCTTTTTTTCTCAGATTATCTGCAGCTCTTCGTTGTCTCTGAACATCTTAAACAGTGTAATTAATATATTTTTTTTTACTTCGGGAGTATCATGACTAACTGTAAAGGACCTCCCACCCTCTCCATTTCTTTTTTGCCCAAAAGATGGGGATATTTTCCCGATTAAACAAAATTAGCTTCTGCAAACAAACAAAAAATGGTAAGGACTTGTACAGATGTATATACCTCATTATATGTATGTCGTGCCGAATAAGTAAAGCTTGCTATTTTGGCTTAAATATCAACGCACTTCTTGCTGAAAGGGCAAGCGAAAACTTGTGTATGCAGTAATTTCGCAAAAATATTCTGAATCTAACAAAAAAATATATATTTCTTTGTGTTTATTATTAATTATTGTAAACTTAATATATCTTTATTTACTACATCTACATGGTATACAGCCCTATGACATAATACTATATAGAAAACCACTTATGCAGAGCATTTCGGGCAAATTAGGTCAGTTTTGTCCCAGGATGCAACCCACACCAGTCGACTAACTCCTAGGTACCCATTTTACTGACGGGTGAGCATAGACAACCGTTGTAAAGAAACACCCCCCTCCCCAATGTTTCTTCCCTTGCTGGGAATCGAACAAAGACGCTCGCCGTGTGAAGCAAGAGCTTTAGCTACCAGGCCACGGGGAACCGTAAAGATTTATGCCAACAGCATTTGGTGCTCCTAGGCGGTCACCCATCCAAATACTTACAAAACCCAACGTTGCTTAACTTCGCTGATCGGGCGAGAAGTGGTGCGTTCAACGTGGTATGGCCGTTGTATAAAATATATTTAGTTGGATTAGGCTAAATTAAATTGTGCTTGTTATAATAAGTTTAGGTAAGTTTCCTAAGGTTCTTTTGGTACAAAATCATTAATTTTTATATTTACAAATGAGAAAAAATATATCTTTAAATGTATAAGAGAAAATTTTAGAAAGAGACTTTATTTGAAATGAGTTATTACTAATTGACCAGTTTTACCTATTCGGAACGACATGTATAGCAACTCTCATTCCATGGTGGCTGCTGAATCACTAAAAAAAAAAATAGGAATTAGGTGAATATTGATAGTGTCTTTTGTGCTTTTAGTTAAATCGGGTGATTTTGCTAAGCCTTCCTCGCTTAAATTCTTCGGGTACTTCAGTTGTTGTGACAAGGGTAAGGCTGGTGTAGGATTCTACAGAAGACAGCGCTGTTAGTTACATTGACAGGCATGTTGATAAGAGTTCTAATTTGTTTTATGTTGAACAATGTTTCAATTTATTTTCTTTCCTTCAAGTATAGAAACATACCATTATCTAGTCGCAGTGTCGGCTGACATATAAACATTCCTTTTTTCTGGTGAATGTTAAATATGAAGATTGAGATACTTGTACAACATATGGGAATCTTTATTAAGGAAACGTTTCGCCGCACAGTGGCTACATCAGTCCAATACAAAGTAGAAAGGTGCAAGGAGAGGAGGAGTTTGAGGTAATCAGTCCCTCGGCCTGGAGTCGATGTGTTCAGTCCATCAATCTTGTAGAAAGTACAGCATAAGGCCGTAGAAGTGGCTAATATACTGTAGACAGGTGTGGCGAAGCAGGAGGAGGCTGGTTCATAGTGGTACCATCCACTAGTCGAAGTAGGTCTTCGTCCAAAGGTTGGACAAGTATTGAAGAATTTCTTGTATCAAGATCCCATGATGTTGCAGTGTCTGACAGATGTGATAAACTGGTGAGTTAGCAAGAACTCATTTAAAATTAAGTCCTTTCTAAAATATTCGGTTATATATTTAAAGATATATATATTTTTTAATTTCTTAATATACAAATTAATGATTTTGTACCAAAAGAACCTTAGGAAACTTACCTAAACCTTATTATAACAAGCGGGGAAGAGAGAGGGGAAGAAGAGGATGTACCAGCAAGGCTGGACCTCATATTCACCTTGAACAGTTCAGACATGGGGGATATTACACACGAAAGGCCCCTTGACTCTACTGATTACGTGGTCCTGAGTTTCGAATACCTTCTAGAGTTAACATTGGAAAATGAAGCAGCACGGGGACAGGAGAAGCCAAACTTCAAAACAAGGGACTACACAAGTTTGAGGCAATTTCTGCATGAGGTGCCATGTGAAAAGTGAATTATAGGGAAAGCAGTAAGTGAAATGATGGAATAAGTGACTACAAAGTGTAGGAGAAGGCAGAGAAGTTAATACCGAAGGGGAACAAAATAAATTGAAAGACCAGAGTGAGCCCATGGTTTACCTGGAGGTGTAAAGAGGCCAAAGCCACGTGTGATAGAACATTTAAAAAGTATTGAAGGCAAAGGACTCAAGAAAACAAGGAGTTAAGCAGAAGAACCAGAAAGGAATATGCATAGATAAGGGAGGGGTCCAGCGTCAGTACGAGAATGACATAGCATCAAAAGCCAGATCTGACCCAAAGTTGTTATAGTCACAACAGGGAAAGAACAACATTCAATGACCACGTTATCAGGCTGAGGAAGGAAAGAAGCTCACAAAGAGCTTGCTCATTTTGGAGTATGCAGAACCAGTATAGAACCCACACCCGGTCAGACATGTTTAGCGCTACCTCATAAGTATATTTTAATATTTATTTCTGCTGAATTTCATCTTTTATCTTGGCCTTTCCGTTCAAATTCTCAAGCTCTTGGGCTCCCTGTCAAGTTCTTTCTGCTTTATATTTCTTAAAAATCAAAATTTTAGAAGACTATTATTTCCAGTGAAGCAGCGAGTGTTGATGTTGATATATTAAAGACGTGTGGGAATGTGCAAGTATTTGCTGTCACAGTGGTGAGCACATGAGCTATTAGCATGCTTTGATTGGACAAAGAATGCTAATAATAACTTTGTAATTAACTTATGTGAAATATTAGATAAAATACAGGTTAAGAGAACTCAACCTGATGACACTAGATGATAGAGGGATGGGGATGGCATGATAACGACGTATAAAATAATGAGAGGAATTGACAAGGTGGACAGGGCTAGAATGCTTCAGTTAAAAACTCTGATGAATCATAGGGATGTTAGAGAGCATTTCTTTAGCCTTAGTTATCAGGAAGTGGAACAATCTGGACAGACGAGCAGTGGAGGCCGGATCCATACATAGCTTAAAGATGAGGTACGATAAGGGTCTTACAGCAGGGGGAGAGTGACTTAGTAGCGACTAGCAAAGAGGTGGGGCCAGGAGCTGTGAATCGACCCTTCCAACGACATATAGGTGAGTACATGCACTCACCTGTCTGCCACACACACACCTTGCTGGTCCGCCACACAAGAGACATCACCAGTCTGTCATATACAGAGACTTCGCTACTCAACCCGACAGACAGACAAGTCACAGGTCTGCTATAAACATACAGAAGAAAATGCTGTGCTATGCAAGGAGACTAGTTCCGGAGCTAAGCAGTAGGTCTTATGAAGAGGTTAAGGGAACCAAACCTGATTGAGGAAAGGACGGCAATAGAGGTGATACTATAACCTACAAAATACTGTAAGGAATAGATAGGCTAGACAAGGACGGATTGTTTGAGAGAAGGGAAATAGTAAAATGAGGGCACAGCGTAATGTTGAAAACACAGATGACTCGCAGGGATGTTACGAAGTGTTTCTTCAGTCTTAGTCGTCAGAAAGTGGAACGATCTGGACAGTGGAGTGGTAGACGCAGGATCCATACGTATCTTTAAGATGAGGTACGTTATGACTATCCTGAATGTAGTGAACCCAGTAGGGTCTAGAGAAGAGCAAACTCGACCCATGCAACAATAACATACTGTAGGTGAATAGTTTGCCTTCCCCCCACACACACACAGAGACAGGTCACCAGTCTGCCACACACAAACAAATCAACAGTCTGCAGCATACACAATCGTCATGAATCTGCCTCACTGATATGACAACAATCTGCTTCACAGACACGACAACATTGTGCTTCATACAGCCTCGGCACCAGTGTGGTCCATAAGAAGAGGATACTAGTTTACTCTACACGCAGACACGGCAGCAGTCTGTCTAATTTGCTTCGCACAGACACGGCTCTAATGTTCCCCAAACACGCATAGGAATCTTCTCGGTCGCACACTAACAAGTTACCAGTTTGATCTTTTTCTGCACTCTTTCACTCTACGAATTCACAAAGATATTATTATAGTAAGCAACCGGATAAGTGTTTTCATTTTTCTTTTGCTTCAACTTTTTTTCTTTTGCTTCAACCTTTTTGTTTAGTTTTCTTTTAAAGTATTTATTTTTTTTCAGTATTTTTTGTTTGACTCCTGGCATGCTGGTAAGTAGGTGGCACCTTTGTGATGTCCTATTACCACTTATTCCTGTCCTTGGCATTCAGTGACGCGACTTTAATGAAAGTCTCAAGAAAGTCGTGTGAAGATCGCCCCTTTACCAAATCATGGGGTTCATTAGTTTCATATTTTTGGTTCACTCCATCAGTTATAGTAAAAGTGCAGCATATTCACTGAAACTGAGCTAGATGTGGTGGAGCAATGGGGAGGCAGTCTCTCCAGTGGAAAACCTACACTAGTGGACGTAGATTGAGCCTGTAGGTTAGGTAAGCTTTGAAGAAGTGCCATGATGTGTGTCTGGCAGTCTGAATAAATGGTTTAGAAAATCGAGAAGACAAAGACACTTGTGCATCACTTGGGAATCTTTATTCTGGAAACGTTTAGCTAACCAGTGTCTCGTTCAGTCCAATGCAGAGAAACTGAACACATCTACTCCAGGCTGAGGGACTGATTACCTCAAACTCCTCATCTTCCCCAGTTTGTCTGCACTGGCCTGAAGAAACCACTAGTTGGCGAAACGTGTCCAGGATAAAGATTCCCAAGTGTTGCACAAGTGTCTTATTTATCGTACCATGTTTTCGCCATTTTTCTTCAATTCCATTAATTAAAAAAAATGGACAAGTGTTTGGAGCAATATTCCTTAAGACTGAAAGATTTCGGGTCATTATATTTTTTGATCTCGGTCATAAATCAGGAGGTAACAGCCTCGGTGAAAGTTTTAGAGTGGCTCAGAATCAAACTTTTATTGTATACAGTTGTGTGGCGTCAGGTGTGCTTTGTGTGGCGTCAGGTGTGCTTTGTGTGGCGTCAGGTGTGCTTTGTGTGGTGTCAGGTGTGCTTTGTGTGGTGTCAGGTGTGCTTGTGTGGTGTCAGGTGTGCTTTGTGTGGTGTCAGGTGTGCTTTGTGTGGTGTCAGGTGTGCTTTGTGTGGTGTCAGGTGTAGTTTGTGTGGCGTCTGGTATGGTTTGTGTGGCGTCTGGTGTGGTTTGTGTGGCGTCTGGTGTAGTTTGTGTGGCGTCTGGTGTTTGTGTGGTGTAAGGGGCAATTGTGTGGTGTAAGGTGCAGTTGTGTATCGGCCGGTACTGTAACTACGAGGTGTCAGGTAGTGTAACACACGACATAGCGCAGGGCGTTTGAATTAGAACGCAGATCGTATGTAGGAAAAAATAAAATATATATTGCCGGATAGTTATATCATCTGATGAAATACGGATCCAAGGAGAAGGGAGGTAGGGAACCGAAATGAATGATAGACTATTGGACTGGCAGTTATAGAGGTAGGTTACTTGAATACAGTGAGATGGGCTTTAGAAGAGATAGGTAAGGATGGGTGAAACAGTCTAGTGCTCAAACTACTTGGAACTTGGAGTTTCTGATACACTTTTCTTCGTTTGTGTTTACAAGTGGGAATAATAATTTATGATTGTCTACCGCTTTTCTGGGATGGGTGTTAGTCGGTGCATATTAAAAAATGGCAGTGGAAAAAGTGACATGAAAAGTGACATAGTAGTAATGACGCGGTAAAAAATAGCACAGGTAAAATTGTCAATTAAAATGCCACAGGCAACAATGGCATGAATAAAAAGTACGAAAAAATGGTACACTCTTTTGCACACTTTACAAAATAGATGGATGTTGGTTAAGCTACGATGAGATAGGTAATGTTAGGCTTGAAAAGTAAGACAAATTTGTAGTACAGTGGTATTGCTGAAGTAATGGTTTATAATACCGATAACAAGAAAAATATGACAAGTGTAACACCTGCGTATCTTTATTCTGAAGACATTAAGCCAACTAGAGGTTTCAGCAGTTCAATACAGAGGTTATTCAAAGGTGTTAAAATTGCAGAAAGTAGAAGAAGAGATAATCGGTCTCTCAGCCTAGATGAAGGTAGTCACTAACGTAGTCTTGAATAATTTTAAACATGGACAAGATGATGGTCGCTTATGAAAGAGCCACATGAGGTGCAGCAAATACAAGGCATCGCCACCATGGGTGGACCCACCAGTCGACGGAAGATCATCATGCCCAAGTGTTGGGTCAAAGACTGAAGAAATCCTCCTCCATACCAAGATTCTATTGTGATGGTGTGTCGTGCCAGATATTGTAGTAGGGATGGTATATAATAACTACAAGGTGGTCAACTCCTCAAGCTTCAGGGACTGACCACCTACCACCTAGTGACGCGCTGATCAAGTAATCACTACGATATAAATGATCATTAATAATGCTCTTTTCTGTCGTGTTAGAGATAAGTCATATTGACTGAACTTCTGCTAAAACTATCTACCCTTCATATATCCTTCACACACGCCGTCTTGCTGAAGCATCCCTGATACACAGCTTTCCTAATATGAATCTTACTCCTGGTTTTGTCTCTGCAGATGCCTTCTTTTCTAATTACATTGTCAAAAGTTCCAAACTTCAGAACACACGTGACTTGGCCTGATCCTTTCTTCTTCTCCTCTTCCCCTTTCCTGTTTTTTTTTTCCTTATTCCTTTTTGTTTTCCTTTCTTCGGTCTAAATGAGTTCAATCCTTCATTCCCACCTCCCTTCCTGTGTTTTTGGTCCCACCCCTTTTGGGCTCTTAGCTCTCCTGCATTGGTCCTTTGTCTTGTCCTTAGACTTGCCCCCCTACTTCTACTACTACTCCCAATCCATTACTACGACTATTGCTACTACCGCTAATATTCCATCCCTTCACAACCCTTTCTATCTCTTGGGCCACTACTACTGTTACCACCACTACTTTTTTCTTCATGTCTGCCCGTCCCTGTCTCCCTCGCATATACATATATATATATATATATATATATATATATATATATATATATATATATATATATATATATATATATATGAGACGGTACTCTGGAGTTTGTTCCACTTATCCACAACTCTATTACTAAACCAGTGCTTTCCTGATAATTAGCTCAATGGTGACCTGTACTTAGCTCAGTGAAGACGTGTCTAGTGTACTCCCTGTGGACTGAACCAAGATGCCCTCCACTGAGCAACTTTACCAGAGGAAAACAAGAGGATTCGTAGTAGTCCTCCTGGTGAGTACTCAGGTCAAGAAAGGAACCTGGGCAGTGACCGGACAGCATGGGACGAAGTTGAAGATCAAGAAGACAAATGGAGAGGTAGTAACGAAGAAGAGACTGCTGGGGAAACTTCGAACTCATTTTCTGTGCTACCAGACGAATGTGAGTCGACTACTGGAAGCGTCACGACGAACGACACCAAGGAAGGTAAAAACATTGTTGTTGTTGGGGATAGCCAAGTTAGGTATATGGATAGGGCCTTCTGCTTGAAAGATAGGTGTAGGAGACAGAGGGTTTTCTTTCCTGGGGCTGGGATGGAAGACATTGTTAGCCGGCTTGACAGCATCATGCATGGTAATGTGATAAATCCTATTATCTGCCTCAGTGCTGGAGGCAATGATGTAGCCAAGCGTAGAAGTGAGGATTTAGTTAAAAGGTATAAGGCAGCAATATACATCATTAGGAAGAAGAGAGGGAGCCCTGTCATATGTGGCATTTTGCCAAGAAGGGGTGTTGGAAATGAATGGCTGTCCAGAGCAATTGGTATAAATTGCTGGCTGGACAAACACTGTAAGGATAATGCAGTCCCATTCATTGACAACTGGGACCATTTCTATTGCCGAAATGACATGTATGCCAGGGATAGGGTTCACTTATCCAGGACAGGTGTAGGATTTCTCGCTAGCTCAGTTGAGGATGTTGTTAGGGTGAAATAGGTATAATCGACAATGGAATAATAGGTAAAGGATAGTTGATTCAGGGCTTATATCATAAAACCAAACGTAATAAGGTACTGCTAGTTATGAGGTAAACTGGTGTTATAGGAGAATGGTAAATAATAAGGGTCAAAATATTGATTCAGGCTTTGATATCATAAATCTTAACAATAACAGTAATCGAGTAACGCAGGGTAATGATAGTAACAGAAATTGTATAAAATAAAAGCTGAATATGAAAAAGGTTCACCAGAAGATACATATCAATGTATTTTATACTAACTGTCGAAGCGCCAGAAATAAAATTAACGAATTACGTTTGGTAGCATGTGCTGGGAACTTTGATGTCATTGCAATAACTGAAACATGGTATAATATAAAGAGTCGGGATATGATTGCTGAATGTCATATTCAGGGGTTTAAGTTGTTCTATGTAGATAGATATAATGGGAAAGGGGGTGGAGTTGCATTATATGTACGAGAAAATATAAATTGCTGCATAAAAACAGGCATAAAAATAGATGGATCATTATCAGAAT
>WNWK01008112.1:0-32500 GCA_009830355.1 Cherax destructor
TTAAAGTCAATCGAAAATCTGCCAACCAACACGATCTTCTCCACTTCTACTCTCACCACAACACCAAAACTAAACGTGGTGTAATAATAGGCTTTTTCCTGCGCACACTCAGAATCTGCAGCAGTGAGTTCCTTGAGGAAGAATGCTCCCTTATTGAACAAGTTTTTTCTCAACTTCACTATCCTAATCACTTCATTAGAGACTGCAGATGACAGGCATTAAACATCTTCAACACACCCAGAGAAGACACGGCCGAGAAGAGATACATAGTCCTCCCCACCAACTCCATTGCCAAACACGTTTCCAACATTTTTTCCAATACCTCATTTCGAGTATCTACATCCACATCCACCACCATCAAGGACATTACCAGTAACAGACAGGACAAGCTTCAATACACTGCAGGGGTATACACAATCCCTTGTAATGACTGCAGTAAATTATACGTCGGCGAAACATCCAGAGACCTCCAAACACATATTTCAGAACACCAGTACGCAGGCAGATCTGACTACCCAAGGAATGCCTGTGTTCAACACAGAAATTCACACAACCATTTAATCAACTACAGAAACGAAAGACTCATCGCCGGAGAAGACAACACTCAATACCGAAGAATCCTGGAGTCATCACTTATCTGCATATCCAACAACTTCAACCAGAACAACGGCTTCTACAACATAGCTGAACCTATTGCCAAGAAACTTCTTCATCGCTATCCCACATAAGAACTTAAGAATGAAACACTGCAGAAGGTCTACCCATATACTTATCCAATCTCTTTTTAAAGCTACCCAAGGTTTTAGACTCTATCACCCTACTCTGAAGATGCAACATTCTCCACCTGACCCAGCATTCTCCACCTGACTAAATCCTATAAATACTCATGTATCTTTTATCCAGGTAGATCTGTTTGTGACTCGATAAAGCCCACTGCGTGGGCAAAACGTTGTCAATGAAGGATCACATTATACTGCTTATGTGTTTATATTTCCATTTTGTCGGTATTTTATACCATTTATTTCCAGAGTGATAACGTGGGTACCAAAGTAGGAAGTGTTCCACCGTCTCAAGCTGTGAGGGACACCACGGGCAGTACGGAGAGTCTGTCATTTGAAGGCGGTGTAGATGAGCCACCAGTCGTTAGTACCCAACCCGGAGGCGAGTCAGTGCAACATCCACCGAGCGATTGGGATGGCGAGCCCAAGGGCAGGGACCATTGAAAGATCGGACAGAACTCAATGCCGAAGAAGAGAGGGAGCGTACCAGTTCCTCCTGTCATAAATGACGGATTTCCTTCCAAACAGTCCTTGTGAAATCACTGCGGCCCAGTGCAAGAGAGGTAATGGTAGGAAGTGCATGTGCGAGGGAGGCTGCTCGATCGGCCACTTTATTGCCCTGAATGCCAACATGGGCAGGTACCCACTGAAGGGAGATGCTCCAACCTGGACTTCGCAAAAAACGTAGAATAAGAGACTACGTCTGTTGGACAAGGATGAGTAGGGACCGTGGACGGTCAGAACACAAAAGTGCTAGGGTGCCCTTGTGGCCTGGTGGTGAGTGCCCCGGTGGCCCGGTGGCCTGGTGGCTAAAGCTCTCGCTTCACACATGGAGGGCCCGGGTTTGATTCCCGGTGGGGTGGAAACATTTCGACGTGTTTCCTTACACCTGTTGTCATGTTCACCTAGCAGCAAATAGGTACCTGGGTGTTAGTTGATTGGTGTGGGTCGCATCCTGGGGGACAAGATTGAGGACCCCAATGGAAATAAGACAGACAGTCCTCGATGTTGCACTGACTTTCTTGGGTTATCCTGGGTGGCTAACCCTCCGGGGTTAAAAATCCGAAAAAAAATCTTATCTTATCTTAGGGAAGATTGGGAATCAGAGAAGAGAACCAAAGGCTTAGGAAGGAGGTGAGCAAGGACAAAAACCATGGCCTGGTGAATGGCGAAGAGCTCTCCTGCTAGGACTGAGTGAGCAGGGTCTAACAGCCAGGTTTTACAGAGAAAGATCAGCAAAGAATGCAGCAGAAGATGTAGAAAGGGGGGAAATTTCGTGCTAAGCCGTCCATGTAGATGGAGAAGGAAGAACCATACGTGACAGCACGAAACTCTTCAAAGAGAATTGCAGTTATCTGAGGGAGTTCCCTGTTCCTAGAAGGCCAATCCAGGTGGATGTACCGTGTCAGGTCCATCCAGGGAGGGACCGGGGAGTGAAGTGGGGAGGGAGCCACCACTGGCACAGGGAGTGAAAGGTAGGTCAGGGAACGTTAGGCCCTGGCTACAAAGGAAGGCTGAACCAAAGGTGGGGGGACAGAGGCTGCCTCCCACATCTGTGGTGAGAGGCGGCATGGGTGAGTACAAGGCAGAGAGGCCATATGATGGAGCCGTAAACAGTTCCTCGCCATTCTCACTGATGAGAGGGGGACTATCCCAGATTCTGCTTCCAAGGCTGCAATGTGGGTAGAGGGGAACGCCCCCAGCATACTGCGGATGGCTGAATTCTGGAGAATGTCCAGGCGTGAAGAGAGGAGGAAGAGGCCGAGCTATACACCTCATTCGCATAGGCGAGTTTGCTGCGATCCATAGCTGTATAAAATTTAAATAGGAGGTCTCGATCCGCCCCCCACTTAGTGCCAGAGATCCGACACATGAGTGCAGTGTGGCGTGCACATGAGAGGTGGAGGGCTATTATGTGTTTCCTCCATGTCAAGAGTGGTGCATCCAAGGTGACACCCAACCATCTATGAGAAGAGACTAACAGGATTGGTGTCTGACCCAATGAAACAGATGGAAGAGTAGAGTCTAGTAAAACATAAGAGCCCGGACTTGGTGACACTAACCTCCAAACCCCAGGTGGCAGCCCATGATGTTATGTACTGTAGGACATGCTGAAGGTTTTTGTGTGCAGCCAGCAAGGTAGTGGCACTGTACATAAGGGCCACATCATCCGCATACACCAGGGTATGCACGCCCTGTATGGAAGGGAGATCCGACATTAATACAGAAAAAAAGGAGTGGACTAAGAATGGATCCCTGGGGCACTCCCCGTATATATGACGGAGTGAGGACATCGTGTCACCTACTGCAACCCGGAAGGTTCTCCCTTGTAAAAGGTTGTGCATCCAATGGAGGGAAGCTCCTGCCAGTCCCATGCAGGATAGCTTAAAAAGTATCGCCGTGTGAGATGCTGAATCAAATGCTCCACGCAGATCCAAAAAGACAGCCAGAAGGAACTCCCGGTTTTCAAATGAAGTATGCACTAACTGCACAAAGTGAAGCATCGTCGAGGGTGGATCAACCCTCACGGAAGCCACTCTGGTTTTCAGGTAAGAGGCCATGTTTCTCAGTCCACCATGAGAGACGGGTGGCCACCAGTCTTTCCAACACTTTACCCAAGCAGGGCAGTAAAGCAATGGGTCGGTAAGAGTCTTGTTGGGCATCATCTTTGCCTGGCTTCAGAATCGGAACCAGGAGAGCTTCCACACATCGGGGAAAACTCCTTCAGACCAGCTGGCATTGAAAACCTCCAGCATGGCATCTGTACAAGAGGGGGGTAGATGCAGAATAAGGTATGTTATCTTCCCCAGGAGAAGAACGGGAAGAAAGCTGGGAGAGTGCCCGCTGTAGTTCATGAGAACTGAAGGGAGATGCCAGCATCTGACAGTCAACCTCGGGTACCATAGGGGGCAGAGGACCCCATTTGATCATCTTAGAAGGTAGAGGGGGGGAAGAGTAAACTTAGGCCCAAAGAAACTAGCAAACAACTCCGCTTTATCCTGAGGTAAGAGTGGCGTTGCACATCCCCCAACAGGGCAAAGGAGCTTACAGATGGTGATCCCAGCATAGAGTGGAAGAAACCCCATGTCTGGCTAGCAGAGGTGCGAAAAGAAAGAGAAGAATAGAAAGAAGCCCATGATTCACGTTTTGCATGGAGGAGAGTTCGCCGACATAAAGTGTCAGTCCTTCGGTAGGCCAACTGTAGAGCCCTTAAAGGTCAGCGCCGCCACTGTGCCCACATCTTTCGACGTGCCTTCACTGCCTGGAGGCACTCATCATTCCACCATGAAACCCAGGGATGTGAATGGGAGCTCCCAGAAAGACAAAATGAATGAGAGCCTGCCTCTAACATGGCCCCTTGAAGGGATGCGATGGCATCGTCCAACAGAGAGTCTCGAGGCAGGCTATAATCAAAGAGTGTGACTGTAGCTCGTCCAACCGGCCTGAGTGGATTTCCACTATGAACGAATTGCTGTCACCGGCACTGCTGGGGCTCCATTGGCAGATACAGTGACAGGGAGATGATCACTCCTCATGAAGGGGCCTACAGAAACAACGGCTGTAGTAAAATACCCACACCCAAGAACGAGGTCCAGGGTAGAAGCTCGCCCTGTGTAAGGATCCACTCTAGTCTCCAATCCTGGTGGTGTGAGCAAAGAAAGGGGAGATGCAAGGAGGGCTTGGAACAAGGCCCTACCTGTGGTATTCACGGATCCCAAAAAAATGGATGGCTCCCAGAAATGGTGCCTAGCATTGAAATCTCTTATGACAATGCAGGACCACTGAGTTGGCCAAAGTAATGGGTAAACTCACTCTTTGTTACTGACCTGCCCGGATTGTAAATCAGGAGGAAGGTACACTACTGAGTGCCCAAGGTAACGTGCACGGCTAGTTTCTAACACCCCATTCTCATAGGTTCAGAGGGAAAGGATTATACTCTGGAGCCGGCTACACACAAGAGCTAGGCCACCACCACCCCTTTTAAGGCGATCCCGACGATAAACAGTAAAACCAGACAGTCGAACAGAATGATGAGGACGTAAGCATGTCTTGGAGAGGCCCACCATGAGCGGCTGTACCTCAGCCAGATACTTCAGGGGTCTGAGAGCTTCCCCAATATGGAATGAACGTTCCAGAGAAGAAAAATAGAAGAGTGGGAGTGAGTCACATGTGCGAACTAAGAAGCCCTATGAGGCGAGGGAGAACCGAGAGACATGCAGTCACAAAAGAGGTGCCCTGTAGGAAGGAGTGAAGCACTTCCTCCACCAAATGGAGGACAGGACGAAGAAATGAAGCCCAGGCAGGCAAGAGTGAAACAGCAGAACCATCAATAGCAAAGGGTCCTGAAACAGGGACAGGCTGGGGCTGAGGTTGAGGAGAAATAGAGGGGGGAGGACTTCTGTGAGGAGTGAGGCTCTGGGTCAGGCAAGAGGTCCATTTGGATTAGGTGGGGTACCGAACTGCGAGTTGATTTTGAAGCTGCGCCACCTTGATGGGAGGATACGCGTTGTGAACGAGGAGGAGCATAAGCAATAACTTCTGCAGTGGAAGCCGGATCTGAAGACACCTTGAGATGATGTTGCCCCGGAAGTGGGGAATCCTCTGAAGGAAGAGAGAGTTCTGCAAGAGCCGCAAAATGATTTGATCCTCACAGCTGCAGAGAACAGGTGACCCGGCCGCACTGGTGCTGGGGAGATGCCCTTAGTGGGGGGCGCTGGAGACGAAGGAGGCAAGGGCTGACAGACTGTGACTGGTTTTACGGACCGCAGGCTGGAGTTACATTCATTGAGGGAAAGGGACTAGGCCCTGGCTGAGTTTGCCAAATCAAGAGCCTGGCGATATGCCGGGCAAGACCAGGACCCCTTTACAGAAGAAGCATGAGGCCGGGTGGGTACAGGCAACACCGTCTTTGACTGCTGGGTAAAACCCACTACAGTTTGCACACCTAACCTTACCATGGCAGGACAACTCTCCATGCCCAAAAAGGAAACATTTCCGACACCGAAGAAGAGGAAAAGTATAAGGAAGGACAGGAAACTTTAGATTGCCAAAAATTACAAATTTTGGGAGAGCACCTGAGAAACATACATGAACCATACGAGATGAGGTAGGACGAGTCGAGAGGCTCCAAACCTCTCGCAAACCTAAGTCGTCCCCCCACTCAAAACCAACTCAGAATGGATCTCCTCGTCTGAGAGGGATGAGGAAATTGGTCCAATTCTACTTTAACAACAACCAGCAGCAAGGATTGAGGAGCGTACCTCCCAGCAGACTACTTTCCACTTACCTAGGACATGGATGGCATTAAGTGGTAAATTTCTGGCCAGAAAAGACTTACGATGTAGCCGGAGCCTTAGGGCAGTAAGATAAGATAAGATTTCTTCGGATTTTTAACCCAGGAGGGTTAGCCACCCAGGATAACCCAAGAAAGTCAGTGCGTCATCTAGGACTGTCTGTCTTATTTCCATTGGGGTCCTCAATCTTGTCCTCCAGGATGCGACCCACACCAGTCGACTAACACCCAGGTACCTATTTGCTGCTAGGTGAACATGACAACAGGTGTAAGGAAACACGTCAAAATGTTTCCACCCCACCGGAAATCGAACCCGGGCCCTCCGTGTGTGAAGCGAGAGCTTTAGCCACCAGGCCACCGGGGCCCGGAGTTGCTGGACACCCCCGTCTATGCAGGCCTTGCCAAAAGGAGAGCCACTGATGGCATTAGTGACTTCCCGTGGATTGGTGAAGGGTGTACCACCAGCCTTGGGACGCACGAGAACCACCATCACCTCTGGAGTTATTTGGGATGGAGAAGGAGCACAGTCTAGACAAGAAGTTTTTTGGCGTTTAGGGCTAGACAGGGGCCTGGCTCCATCATCAACCTTAAGGGCCCGTTTATATATCCCAGTAGAGGACACAATAGCCATAGCATGGTCCGGAGGTGAAGAAACAGTTGTCAACTGAGTATGGGCCAGAGGGCCCCCCCCCCCCCCAATAGGGGCGAAAGACATCCCAGTCGAACTCTCCAGAAATGAGTCAAACAACACCGCCTGATAAGAAGAAATCACTAAAAGCACACGCACACAAGAAAATATACGTTGAAGAAGAGCCTAAACAGGACCGTCACCACCAACAAACAACTTAGGAGCCTTCAGTTTTAGTTAGTTTGATATCTTTATTATGCACCCCATACCCATCCTGTGGGCGGTAGTAAAAAAATTACAGAGGTACATAATGGGTCCAGGGACTGGACCTCAAAGTTTGATAGCTGAGCAAGTTACAAAGGTAATGAACTCAGATGGTCACAATCATGACAAGTTACAAAGGTATTTGCAGATTACAGAGGTATATATAGGGTCCAGAGACTGGGCCCCAAAGTTTTGATAGCTGAACAAGGTACAATGGTAATTAATTCACTAGTTACAAGGTAATGAATCATGTAAGTAAATTTACTTACGTCTGTACATGGTTGCACTCATGAACAAATTATAAAGCAATGAGCAATCTATTAGTCTACACCCAGCCACAACTGTAATGAGTTATTGGTGCAAATTTTAATTGTTGGGTCACACACACACACATATACATATACACATACATATATACACATACACACGCATACATGTATATACATATACACATACACACATGTACATACACACACACACACACGTGTCAATGCTTTATTTACAGGGAGCAAAGTCAGGGTATTTTTCCAGAATGGTCTGTAATATACCACTGTGGATAAAGTACTTTGACATATCTTGAACATTTCTGAATGAGTAGTCTCTGAATTCATTAATTTTATCGCACTCCAGTACATAATGACGCAGGGTGTGACAATAATCCAACTGGCAAAGTTTACATCTTGTTTGGTCTACATCTGGTGGTGGTGATTTAACCTGCCAAAGATACTTGTAACCCAGCCGGAGGCGGGCGGTAGTGACATCCAAGAGTCTGCTTATTTTGTTGGATGCACCATAGACATGTGGCTCCTCCTGCATGATAGAATGATGATAGATGGACTGACTGGTGTCAAACTCCCTGAGTCTTAAGTCAATAAAATTCAGTTGAAGTTCTTTTCGTATTATTGTTCTCAAACTGCTAACTGACAAGCCAAGATTGTAATCTATCCCCTCTTTGGAAGCATAAAACTTAGCCAATTTATCAGTTCTATCATGCATCTGAAGACCAATGTGAGATGGAATCCACAGCATGTGCACTCTGACTCTACTATCCAGAATCCTACCATGCCTGTGCCTGGCTTCTGACACGAGCATGCTACAAGTTATACTTGATGAGTTGAGAGCATTTATGGATGACAGAGAATCAGTTACAATTAGAGAGTTAACCTTAGATACATGGACGCATTTGAGTGCAAGGAGTATGGCAAACAGTTCTGTCTGAAGGGTAGAAGCCCAGTTATTGATGCGTGCTCCAATTTCTTTAAGAGAGCCATCACTCTGTATGACAACAGCAGCACTACCAGCTGCACCAGTGGATTGGTGAACAGAACCATCAACGTAAATAATTTGTGAGAGAGTGTGCTGTTTGGCTAAATTATCAATACAGTTTAAGGCATCATGTTTGGCTTCAAGGCGAAGCTTTGGTTGTGATTTAAGAAGTAGTTTGGGGGGAAATGGAGGGATGGTAGTTTGGAATGGGGTAATATTCCATGGAGCGGAGAAGTGCCGCTGTTGCCTTACTTGCCACAGATCATGTATCTGATTCATGCGGAGGTCGGTTCCAGTTTTTTCGATCCATCTGGAGGGATGTTCGCCAGTGCTGAGGAAAGTTTGGAGGGCTTCTGTGCATGGGTTTGAATGGGCTTGCCTGAGCATATTAACCCCAATTAGGATATTTCTTTCAGTAACACGATCTCTGATGCTTGGAATATCAACTTCAGAAAGCCTTTCTTTCTTGTTGTTGTTGAGGGTTTATAGGGCCACTGATGACTGACACCGTAATGTTGTTGTTGGGGTTGTAAAGGCTTATAACGTATTGAGTCCTAGTTAGTTTATATTTTACATATTATTCTATCTTTATTTCTACAAGTACATGTACAAGGCATACAGGCCTAGCTGACATCAATGACATACTACTATACAGAAAGCCGCTCGTTATGCAGAAAATTTCGGGCAAATTAGGTCAGTTTTGTCCCAGGATGCGACCCACACCAATCGACTAACACCCAGGTACCTATTTTACTGATGGATGAACATAGACAACAGATGTCTTAAGGAAACACGTCCTAATGTTATCCAGCCGTACTGGGGATTCGAACTCCGGACCTCAGTGTGTGAGCTGAGTGCGCTAGCGATTGAGCTACAGGACACATTGTAGGTAGCAGTACAGCAAACCCTCAATTCTTTTGTTTGGTGAACATGAAATTCCCTCATCAGAGGGTGTTCAGCAGGGTGATCCACTAGCTCCACTTCTCTTTTGCTTGGCAGTAAGAGAACGAACTTCCAGCCTATGCAGCGAGGTCAACATCTGGTACCTAGATGATGGCACTCTTGCAGGTACTGAAGAGTCCCTGCTAGAGGACCTGCAACTAGTGAAGGCACAGGAAGAAGCCTTGGGACTCATCCTCAATCCCTCCAAGTGTAAAATCATCTCAACGAACCAGAAATAATCAGAGCCGTGTGAACAATCCTCCCTGAAGTCTCTACTACCACTCCATCCAACAGCTAGCAGTCATGAGTGGTTTAATCACTAGTAGTCATGAGTGGTTTAATCACTAGTAGTCATGAGTGGCTTCATCACTAGTCATGAGTGGCTTCATCATTAATAGTCATGAGTGGCTTCATCACTAGTAATGAATGGCTTCATTACTAGTCATGAGTGGCTTCGTAACTAATAGTCATGAAGTCATGAGTGGATTCATCATTAGTCATGAACCCATGAGTGGCTTCATCACTAGTAGTCATGAAAGCATGAGTGACTTCATTACTAGTAGTCATGAAGCCATGAGTAGCTTCATCACTAAGTCATGAATCCATGAGCATCTTCATCGCTAGTAGTCATGAATCCATGAGCGGCTTCATTACTAGGAGTCGTGAACCCATGAGTGGTTTCATCACTAGGAGTCATGAAGCCATGAGTGGCCTCATCACTAGTCATGAGTGGCTTCGTCACTAGTCATGAGTGGCTTCGTCACTAGGAGTCATGAACCCATGAGCACTTCATCACTAGGAGTCATGAATCCATGAGTGGCTTCATCACTAGGAATCATGAAGCCATGAGTGCCTTCATCACTAGGAGTCATGAAGCCATGAGTGGCTTCATCACTAGGAGTCATGAACGCATGAGCACTTCATCACTAGGAGTCATGAATCCATGAGTGGCTTCATCACTAGGAATCATGAAGCCATGAGCACTTCATCACTAGGAGTCATGAATCCATGAGTAGCTTCATCACTAGGAATCATGAAGCCATGAGTGGCTTCATCACTAGGAGTCATGAAGCCATGAGTTTCATCACTAGGAGTCATGAAGCCATGAGTTTCATCAATAGGACTCATGAAGCCATGAGTGGCTTCATCAGTAAGACTCATGAAGCCATGAGTGGCTTCATCACTAGGACTCATGAAGCCATGAGTGGCTTCATCACTAGGACTCATGAAGCCTTGCGTGGTTTCATTACTAAAAGTCATGAAGCCATGAGTGGCTTCATCAATAGAAGTCATGAAGCCATGAGTGGCTTCATCAATAGGAGTCATGAAGCAATGAGTGGCTTCACCACTAGGAGTCATGAAGCCATAAGTGGCTTCACTAGGAGTCATGAAGCCATGAGTGGCTTCATCACTAGGAGTCATGAAGCCATGAGTGGCTTCATCACTATGAGTCATGAAGCCATGAGTGGCTTCATCACTAGGAGTCATGAAGCCATGAGTGGCTTCATCACTAGGAGTCATGAAGCCATGAGTGGCTTCATCACTAGGAGTCATGAAGCCATGAGTGGCTTCATCACTAGGAGTCATGAAGCCATGAGTGGCTTCATCACTAGGAGTCATGAAGCCATGAGTTTCATCACTAGGAGTCATGAAACCATGGCTTCATCAGTAGGACTCATGAAGCCATGAGTGGCTTCATCACTAGGACTCATGAAGCCTTGAGTGGTTTCATTACTAAGTCATGAAGCCATGAGTGGCTTCATCACTAGGAGTCATGAAGGCCATGAGTGGCTTCATCAATAGGAGTCATGAAGCAATTTGTGGCTTCACCACTAGGAGTCATGAAGCCATAAGTGGCTTCATCACTAGGAGTCATGAAGCCATGAGTGGCTTCATCACTAGGAGTCATGAAGCCATGAGTGGCTTCATCACTAGGAGTCATGAAGCCATGAGTGGCTTCATCACTAGGAGTCATGAAGCCATGAGTGGCTTCATCACTAGGAGTCATGAAGCCATGAGTGGCTTCATCCAAAGGATAAGCCCCCCTTCGAAACAACTACTCAACTGCCCCTCCAAATACTTTTGCAACCCAAATCTCCACTGATTTTCCTCCTTGCCCCTACCCTTTTAATAATCCCTAATTCTTGGTTTCGCATATTCCTCCCACCACCTCACTATATCACCCTCTCGTCTATCCTTTTCCCATAGCAGCCCCCACCACTCCGCAAACCCCTCTTCCCCTTCAGGAGGCTCACGTTAAGCTTCCAGTAGCTCCCGTACCTCTTGACCATGCCCACCCACCCCACATCCTCTAACACCCCCATATTATCCGAGAATTCTACGTCTATCGGTTCCACCTGCCCCACATACACCTCCCACGTCACATACAGTGGACCCCCAGTTATCAGTCATAATTCATTCTAGAATGTTGTTCGAGTGCCATTACCGAACGAATTTGTTCCCATAAGAAATAATGTAAATTAGATTAGTCCATTTAGACCCCAAAAATATACTTACAAAAGCACTTACAAAAATATACTTACATAATTGTTCGAGTTGAGAGCAGTACGAAATCTGGGGATCCAATGTATATAAGGTCCAGCCGAGCAGCATAACCCATTCACACAAAAGTATGGTCTACTTTCCATCCATCACCCCGAACTACATCCACCACTCCCGCTTCCCCCAAAACATCCCGCAGAACACCCAAAACACACCTTGCTCCCCTTGGTTCCACATCCTTCTTTCTAATCACACAATTCCAATCCCCACCCATGACTGTTACCAACGGCAACCCCGCAAATGAAACACTAAAACATCCTTTACAAACTCCTCCTTAATTCTCCTGTTATTTTCGGCCGGTACATACACCCCCAGGAAATACACCCAAACCTCCCACCATACTCCATCCACCCACACTACCCTCCCCCCTCTTCCCATGCCAACAACTTAAAAGGGCTGGTCCCCTTTATGACTACTGCCACTCCACCCTTTAATCTCCCCGAACTCCCAGCCAAAACCATATATCCATTCAAAGTCAAGACCCTTCCACACTTATAATTGTGTTCTTGCAAGATGCATGCATCCACATCTAAATGTCTGAGTGTCACCTCCACCCACTTCCACTTTACCTCCACCCGGAGGCCATTAACATTTATAGTCAGACACCTGAAAAGTGCATCGGGGGATTTCCCTTATGTCTCTGCAACCTCTGCACAGCTCCTTTTAGTGTTCCAGCCTTTTCACCAACACCCTATCCCCCCCGTACCCCTTCCTTCCCTTTCACCCCCCATTACCCCTTTTTGCTACATCCACCCACGCGTTTTTACAAATCCTTTGCGCCAAAGTGAGGACATCGTCACTATCCAATGCCCCTCGCGGCCTCTTGGGGGATTTCCCCTGTCACATCCATGTCCTCCCCATCATCCTTCCTGTGGACTACCACCTCCCCTTCCTGAACCTGCAGAATGGGCTCCACTTCACACTTGCCACTCTCGACTCCTCCAAGACTCCCCCCCCGTATCCCCTTCCAGTCCCTCACCATCACCCTGCAATGCCTCCACCTGGTGGCTGTCTAGCATCTCCTGTAGCACGGCGTGAAGTTGCTCAGGCAAGCCCAAATCCAGCTCCCCAAGACCTACATTGTCCGCAGGGCCACTGGCCTCCGACCCCTGAGTCTCATTTGGCAGAGTGAGAGACAGCTCCTCTGCACCACCCACCATGTTGCTCCATTTGCCTGTCGCCACCACTCCCACGTCCTTGGGCTCTGATCCTCCCACTCCAGCCCTCTCTGAAACCTCTTCTTGGTGTACCTGTTGTTGAGACGGCCTCTTGCTGCATACTGCCACCACGTGCTCGTAGGACCCACAGATTCTACAAGTTTGCTGTTGCCCAGCATAGGTCATGTATACCTGGGTCCGGAACTCTTCCATTACTACATATGAAGGGATCGGTCTTCTCACAGTCATTTTGAGAGAATAAGACCCCTTGGGCAGCCCAGCATATAATCCCTCAGACCACCATCCCACTGAGGCAGTATGTATGACACCATACTGGCCAAAAGCCTCCCAGATATCAACCTCATCTGCTTCAAAGTGCACATTATGTACCCTTATCCACGTGTAATACTTTGATACATCCGTTAGTCGAACTTCCAGGCCTGGGTTTACCTTCACACAGTCATCTTTGTGCTTGTCAACAGTTCTCTCGTATGCACTAGCCACCTCAAACTTGACAAATATCCTCGTTGAGCCATTTAGTGATATGCCATACAATTCTTCATTTGCAATGCTATACGTATCCCTCAAGATTGCTGGTAAAATCACTGATGCATTGGTAGGGTAAGCAGCTCCTTGGAGTATCTCAAAACAAACAGTATTGACCCTACTCCGGTTCCTCTCCACCATCTTGTAGAAAACCAGTGATGCACACTTCCACTACCAAAGGTCAGTTCGAGTACACCTTCTCCACTCTAGAGCTGAGAGGTGAATGCTTCATCACTAGTAGTCATGAACCCATGAGTGGCTTCATCATTAGCGGTCATGAAATCATGAGTGACTTCACTACTAGTAATCATGAATCCATGAGTGGCTTCATCACTAAGAGTCATGAATCCATGTGTGGCTTCATCACTGGTAGTCATGAATCCATGAGCGGCTTCATCACTAGGAGTCGTGATATACACTGACGTGTATGTCAGTGTATTTTTTATTTTTTTCTTAAATAGTTGAATTCCATATATAATTATATAAAAAAGCTTCATTTGATAAATAAAGACAATTATATATTTCATCATTGAATTATAATGTGCAACAAAAACATAAACTAAGTTTTCAAAACAAAATCTTTGTTTAATATAAATGTTACAGTAATTAGTATAGTTAATACGTAATATAAAACTTTACATCAGGAAAATGAAATTAAACAACAAAAATCTTCGACTTAATACCTCTCTTACACTTCGGATATAATTTATTTTTGGAAATAATATTTCCTATTCAACTATAAATTCAATGTACGTATATAAGTAAGTTTATTCAGGTATACACAAATACATTTACATACATAGCAGCATATGTGTAGAGAACCTATGATAACCCAAAAAAAGTCAGAGTGACTTATTTCCATTGGGGTCCTTTTTATACCTTAATATTTTACATTCTAGGATATATGTTATTATATTATAAAGGATATATGTATACTATAATAATAATAATAATAATAATAATAATAATAATAATAATAATAATAATAATAATAATAATAATAATAATACTTTATTGAGACATGGTACAATGATACATGGTTGGGCAGACAAGATACATAGTTATTAATGAGATGTACATGCCAAAAGCCCCTAATATGCTGTGCATTGCGGGCATTCTTAGGACTACTTAATTCTAGACTACATGGTAAAAAGTTATGGTTGGTAATTTATAAAATAAGTATAATTGCGTATCTAAGTTATAAAGTTTGATTATAAGTTGAACATATCAATTAGTTATAGCAATGCAACTAATTGAGTGAGATAACAATTTAAAACATATCAATTAATTGTAGCAATGCAACTAATTGAGTGACGTATGTCAGTGTATATACACTGACATACGTATACTGACATACGTATACTGTAATACATTGTATGTATTACAGCATACATACAATGAGAATTATGAATGTATCAGTGTATATATTAAATTATTTAACGGATGAGTCATACAGCAGTCTGTGATATTGTTGGTATTATATTTGATCCGAGGAAGAGGATATCTTTAAGTCTAAGGGAGGGGTCCCAATCATATGTAGCATCTTGCCTAGAAAGGGAGTGGGAAATGAATGGTTGTCTAGGGCAATTGGTGCAAATTGCTGGCTAGACACCCCTGTGGTTTAGCGCTTCTATTTGATTATAATAATAATGCTGGCTAGACAGATATTGCAAGGAACTTGCAATCCCATTCATTGACAACTGGGACAACTTTTATGGCAAACATGATATGTATGCAAGGGATGGGGTACATCTCTCTGGGACAGGGGTGGAAGCACTTGCCAACTCGATCGAGAGGGCCATTGCTGACATGCCTAGGATTTTAAACTGATAGAAGATAGAGGTATGGGTGTGTGTGGGAAACAGTCAGTTAGTATCACTAGGGCTGAAAACAGTAAGTGTATAAAATAAATTCATAAAGTTACAAATAAGGACAATGGATCAGGTCAGCAAACAAAGGGAGACAGCAGAGGGAAACAAGAGACTAGCTCCCTTAAGGTTTACTATACTAATAGCAGGAGTGTAAGAAATAAGATAGATGAGTTAAGATTAATTGCAAGTGCAGGAAACATAGATATTATTGCTATAACAGAGACCTGGCTCAATCTGAAAGATAGCAGTGGGAAGTGTTCACCTAGCAGTGGGAAGTGTTCACCTAGCAGTGGGAAGTGTTCACCTAGCAGTGGGAAGTGCACCTAGCAGTGGGAAGTGCTCACCTAGCAGTGGGAAAGTAGGTTACGCTGAATGTCGGGTGACTGGTGTGGGTTAAGATAGGATTTGTTCAGATTTTTAACCCCGAAGGGTTAGCCACCCAGGATAATCCAAGAAAGTCAGTGCGTCATCGAGGACTGTTATTTCCATTGTGGTCCTCAATCTTGTCCCCCAGGATGCCACCCACACCAGTCGACTAACACCCAGGTACCTACTTGCTGGCTGAACAGAACAAGTGTAAGGAAACGCGCCGAATGTTTCCACCCCGCCGGGAATCGAACCCGGACTCTCAGCTTGTGAACAGTCTGACGACTATTGGTTTATCTTGAGTTACTGACAACGAGGATTTACATAAATAACATCAATGTTGAGTACTATTAGATTTATTCTTAACACATACACACCAATACTAATGTGGCTGCTAGAGTTAAATCTCGTGAAGCGCAAAATAATAAGAATAGAGATGAGAAGACAGGACACGGAGCACAGTCACATTTGATAGTGACTGGTGTAAGGATAAACAGTATTGTGTCAGTCTGACCATAATTAAAACAAATGTACTCATTTGCAACATAAATATTCATTTAAACAAGGTTCCACTCGCTGGGAGTTCCGTCCATAGTTGACACAGCTGGTGCATAAGACACAGCTGGTGCATAAGACACAGCTGGTGCATAACACACCTGGGAATCTTCATTTAGGAGAATTTTTGCCCACCAGGGTGTTTATCAACCTGATAATGTCCCTGGCAGGTGAAACATATCTTAAACAAAGGCACCATAGAGTTGCATATGCCTTATTCTAAGAGGGGAGGTGTTATGGTTGGTGCAGTGCAAGGTGTTATGGTTGGTGCAGTGGACGAGCTTCAAGTCAGTGACAGCTTCCATGATAGGCATATTAAATGAAAAAGCCAAGACCGATAGGCCTAAATCCGAATCCATATCCATAGTCCCCATAACCAAAGCCTCCATGATGGTGGTGATGGTGGTGACGACGATGTGGGTCAGCTGCAGGCAGGGCGACAGGGTCAGCCAGAGCAACAGGGTCAGGCAGGGCCACAGGAGCGGGCAGGGCCAGGGCCACCCCCAGCATCAGGCACAGGGCCACCGCTACTAGTGTCTGGGGAACAAGATAACGAAGTTAACACAATGTGTTGTCGTGTCAACTGTGGTGCCACGAGTAGTTATGTCGTGTCAACTGTGGTGCCACGAGTAGTTATGTCGTGTCAACTGTGGTGCCACGAGTAGTTATGTCGTGTCAACTGTGGTGCCACGAGTAGTTATGTCGTGTCAACTGTGGTGCCACGAGTAGTTATGTCGTGTCAACAATGTTCTTAGTAACAAATATATTATGCAGACGAAATCTTTTATAACTGTTATAAATCTCTCAGGCCTTTTAATAATAATAATAATAATCATTATTGATAAAAGTACTTGATACAACTTATACAGACCATAGCTGACAACAATGACATACTATGCAGAGCATCTCGGGCAACTTATGTTAATCTCCAGGATGCGACCCACACCAGTCGACTAACACCCAGGTACCTACTTCTGCTAGGTGAACTGGGACAGCATGTGTCATAAGGAAACGCGCCCCAGTGTTTCCACCCGTATAAAGGATTGAACCACGGACCTCAATGTGTGAGCACAAGAATATAACCTCTGTACATGGTTCAATTAGTATCCGCCTCAGCTCATACATTGAGGGACAGAGGTTCGATCCCCGGGCGAGCAGAAACGTTATGCTTGTTTCTTTATATCTTTTGTCCCTGTTCACCTAGTAGTAAGTAGGTACCTGGGTCTTAATAGACTGGTGTGGGTCGCATCCTGGAGGATAGGCTTCAAGGACCCCAATATAAAAAAAAAGACAGTGGCTTTATTGGATTTTCTTGGGTTGCTAAGCCTCCGGCCTAACCAAACTAGTAATAACTGCAGACTTAGAATATGGACTTCAGTAAAGCTTTTGGTGTATTTCCGCATCAGAGATTCTTGAGGAAAATAGAGGCACACAGAATAGAAGTGTTGTCCTGGATAAAGGTGTACTTCACAGATAGGCAAGAGAAAGTTTGCATAAATGTGAATAAATCAGAGTGGTGACGCGTCACAGCGGTGTTCCACAGGGGTCAGTGTTATTAGTAAGTAAGTAAGTTTATTCAGGTATACACAAATACAGTTACATAGATTATCATACATAGCAGCATATGTGTAGAAAACCTAGGATAACCCAAAAAGTCAGAGTGACTTATTTCCATTGGGGTCCATTTAATACCTTAATATTAGACACTAGTAGATACTAGTTATTATACTAAAATTAAAAGGAATAAGGTAAAAAGAGTTATTTACATGTACATGTATGTTATCTAAAAAAAATAAAAATCATTCTCCTCCCTTTCTGTCGCTACATTCATTAGGTACCTTTTGGTTCTCTTCTTGAACTGGCTGATGCTATGACTGGCTTTGACATGTGCAGGCAGTCTGTTCCATTCCTTTATTGCTGTACAATAAAAGGTGTTTGAAGCCTGGCCACTGACTGTGGGTACTACAAAGTTGTGCTCTCTCCCCCTAGTACTATGACTGCTTTGGTTCCCAGCCTTGACAAAATTGGCAGCAAGATATTCTGGACACTGTTTGTGAGCAATTTTATAAACTTGATTCAACTTAAGTTGTTTTACTCTGTCTTCAATATTCAGCATATCTAATTGTTGTAATTCATCCTGGCCTACATGTGCTCTTGGACCCAGGTCCAGGATGAATCTTATTATTTTGTTCTGTGTGATTTGCAGTATATCTTTCAGTTTTTTTTGTCAAGGCAGAGTACCATGAAGAGCAAGCGTAGTCCATATGACATTGTATAAGGGCTAGACATAGGGTCCTGCGAGCCTCAGTAGGTAGACACTGTGCTTGTCTGTAGAGGAACTTCAGTCTGGCATACGCTTTCTTTACTACACTGTTCCCTATCAATTCTCCTGACATGCATGGGTCAAAGGGGATTCCCAGATATTTTACTGAGGAAACTGAGGTGATGGATTCCCCATTACATCGGACATTAAAATTATTTACCCTGCTCAGTTTATATTTCGTGCCAAAGAGTATGGCTTCTGTTTTCCCGAGGTGTAACGATAACTTGTTGTCTACTAACCATTTGCTGCAGGACTCCAGTTCCAGTGTTAATACATTAGTAGGTCTTGTGGGTCTTTACCTGATACTAACAGAGCACTGTCATCCGCATACAGTAGGAGTTTGCACTTGACACTGATGGACATGTCATTTACATAACTCAGGAATAATAAGGGACCCAGAATACTACCTTGGGGAACTCCACATGCTATCGGCAGTGGTTCTGATTCTGTTTTGTTAATTTTGACAATTTGTTTCCTGTTGCTAAGATAGGACTTAAACCAGTCTGTGGAACCTATGCCGATAGCTTGAAGTTTCTTACATAATATATTGTGGTTGACAGTATCGAAGGCCTTTTGCAAGTCTAAAGTTACCATTCCTATGAGGTTCCCTATAGACATTTCAGTTCTCATGTAATCCATCAGATTAATTAGGGAGGTGTCGGTTGAGTAAGATCTCCTAAACCCTGATTGGTAACTATGAAGAATGTTGTTGTCATTAAGATACTTAACTACTTGACAGTACACCGCCCTCTCTAGAATTTTGGATATTACACTGAGTATACTAACAGGCCTATAGTTGCTGACATCGGACCTACTATTTTTCTTGAAGATAGGAGTAACTCTGGCCTCCTTGAACCCCTCTGGTACTGTATTAGTGGTGATGGACAGATTTATTATGTGAGCAATGGGGATTGCCAGTTCAGAGGCACTATCTTTTAGGAATTTAGACGGGATGTTATCTGGGCCGGTGCTCTTAGTCTTAGTTTAGTTGGTTAGAACGTCTCTTCGTAGTTGTACGTCTGGCAGTAGCTGGTGATTGAATGCCAGTCAGCCATGTTTAAATGTTCACTTCCACCCCTCACCTGGCACTGACTAACCCTCACCTGGCACTGACTAACCCTCACCTGGCACTGACTAACCCTCACCTGGCACTGACTAACCCTCACCTGGCACTGACTAACCCTCACCTGGCACTGACTAACCCTCACCTGGCACTGACTAACCCTCACCTGGCACTGACTAACCCTCACCTGGCACTGAGGGGAGAAAAAAGAAACCGACACTACACTACACTACAACCTGTCAGTTTCCTTGTCGATTTGTTGATTAGGTTTTCCCTTGTGTTGACTTCACATTGAACACTGTGCAGTTGATATTGAGTCAATTACTTCAGTGTGGTGGAAAACGATTGCTTGTCTGGTTGTACGTCTGGTAGCGGGTCTGGTATTTGAATGCAGGTCTCCTGTTTTGGTTCTAATTGGTCCATTTCGCTGTAGTCACCGTCAGTTTTCTTGTCACTATAAGTTCCTTGTATGTTGTTGCAACAGTTCTTGCAAATAGACCATCATTGGAGTCTCAACGGCCCATGGAATGACCAAATATAGGAGCAGCCATGTTGCTGCCTGCTGCTGCAAGCAGAGGAGGGGTTGTTGGGCCCCTTGTTGTTCACGGTAAACAAACGACATGCGTGAGGGAATAAATAGCAACATAAGCAAGTTTGTTGATGACACCAAAATAGGCCGTCGGATTAATTCTGACGAGGACACTAGAGCGCTGCAGGAAGATCTAAATAGACTGGTGCAGTGGTCGGAGAAGTGGCAGATGCAGTTTAGTATAGACATAAGAACATAAGAAAGAAGGAACACTGCAGCAGGCCCATGCGAGGCAGGTCCAAGTCTCCCACCGGCTTAAGCCAATGCCCCGACCCAGCCAGGTCAGGTTACATTCACTTAAGGAAGGAGCACGGCATCTGACCTAGTAGCACAAGCTAGTCAGGACCAACTCACACCCACCATCCTGGTTAGATATTTTTAGCACGCTATTTACATTCCCTTTATTTATTCATGTTTTCCATTTATACACCTCAATCATATCCCCCCTAATTCTACGCCTTTCTAGAGAGTGCAGATTCAGGGCCCTCAGTCTATCCTCATAGGGAAGATTTCTGATACATGGGATCAACGTTGTCATGGAAAAATAAACACAAGCAGTATAATGTGATCCTTTATTGCCAACGTTTCGCTCACACAGTGAGCTTGCTTTTGAAGATTCACCAGTACTGCCGGCCCGGGTCTTCTCCAGATGGTGACCAGGCCTTGGCTCCCAGGGATGGGAGCATCTTGAAGGGCATACCAGCTGCAGCAGCTGGCAATGCAAGGAAGGCTGATGAAGCTGCACAGCAGTCAGTCAGGAACTGTGTTGTTGTAGGTTTGCCGGTACCACCGGCCCGGGTCTTCTCCAAATGGTGACCCGGCATTGGCCCCCTATGTAGAGGGTGTCGGTCATCTTCCTCTTTCTTCTGTCTTCTTTCTTGGCCCCCCCCCCCGGGTGGGGGGTGACTTCTTCTTCTCTCTTGCTGTGGCTCCCCACGGTGGGGAGTGTCTTCTGGCGTCTCATCTTCATCAGCAGGCGTCCTCTTAGGCCTTCATCAGCAGATCTTGGTACTTCGGACTCTTGTAGTCCCAGCAGGGACTGTGTTGTTGTTGTTGTATGTTTGCCGGTACATCCGGCCCGGGTCTTCTCCAAATGGTGACCCGGCATTGGCCCCCTGGTAGAGGGTGTCGGTCATCTTCTTCTTTCTTCTTTCTTGGGGGCCCCTGGGTGGGGGTTGACTTCTTCTTTTCTCTTGCTGTGGCTCCCCATGGTGTGGAGTGTCTTCTGACGTCGCATCTTCATCAGCAGATCTTGGTACTTCAGGCTGTGGTTCTACCTACATAGGAAGAAGAAGGATGGGGGGATAAGAAAGAAGGAAGTGAGAGAAAGAATAGCTGTAGTGGGTAGTCTTGGTCGTCGTTGGGGTTCTCCGGTGTCGTCATCGAGGGGGCGGGTGGGTGGCTAGGACTGGGAGCAGGGTCTCCAAGTCATGGGTGGCCAGGTAAACCAGCCGGGCTGCTTTGTCCTCGCGGGTCAGATCCCCAGGTGCCATCGGGAAGTGCCTGCGGCGGATGGACGTCGTCGCAGGACAGTCAAGCATTTAGTGAACTAGAGGCTTTGGAACCATCCGGTTGCAGTGGTGGCAAAGCTCCTCACTCATGCGTTCGATGAGGCGCTTTGCAGTAGGGTAGCCGAGGCACAGGCGGTGGATGCTGACTTGCAGCTCCCTGTTCAGTTTCCTCATGTTTGGTGGGGGCTCCCTACATGTCGCTCTGTCATACCAGTGCCGGCTCCGAGATGCTCCCGGTGCTGGAAGTGGGCGTCTGGCTGCCGAAGCTGCCCCCAGGTGCACCTGCCTGCGGCTAATGGCAATTGTAGTCGCAGGTTGGGCCACAAGTGTGGCAGACTTAGCCGCCCCATCCACCGCATCATTCTCAGCAAGGTCGTTGTGGCTTGGTATCCAATTGATTGTTGCTTGCCGGCCCTGCTCGTCAAGTGAGTGTAGGTCTCTTCTGATGGCGGTGAGGAGCCGGATGTTATCCTTGGGCTCCCTATGCATGATGGCCTGTATCGCCGCCCTGGAGTCGACGTGGATGACTGGAGGTTGGTGGTATTCCAGGAGCGCATGTTGGATGGCCCTCTAGATGGCGTGGAGTTCTGCCTGTAGGATGCTGCAGTGGTCTGGGAGGCGCCAGCCGGCCGTTAGAGAGGAGTGATATATCCCGGAACCCGTGCAGCAGGCCTCGAGGTCTCTTGATCCATCAGTGTAGTACACTGCACACCCGGGATGCTCCGCTGCAGCAATGCTTGCAGCTGCCCACCGCTGCAGCACGCGCTGTGGACAGTGACGCTTGCTGGCTGGCAGGTTTGCAAGGTGGATTACGACAGGTTCCGGTGCCCATGGCGGTGGCACGGTGTACCCATCGACTGGCCGGTCGCATCCCTTGTCCTCAAGGAGCGGCATGGGCTGGAGCTCCTTTGTCACTTCCGCAGCAGACCACAACCATAGTCGGACACGACCTCCTACGAAGTCGCCTCGCTGACGGTCAAGGAGGTCTCTCAGCAGGCGCTCACCGCCCGGTAGCTGGACAAATTTGGCCAACCTCCTGGCAGCAACGAGGGCGATCCTGTCACTTAGGGGCTGCAGTTGGGCCTCTCTGTTCAGAGTCACTGTGTTGGTCCAGCCCGGGGCCCCCAGCATGACCCGAGCCGCAGCATTTTGTACAACGCTGAGGCGCTTGAGGCATGAGGGATGAGCATGGGCCAGGGTGATTGCACTATAGTCGACTAGCGAGTGCACCGCCTGCACGTAGAACATCCGGAGAATATCGTGGCTGGCACCAGTCCTAGAATTGGCCATGGCATGCATGGCCGTGACACGTTGCATGGCACGCTCCCTGACATACTCTGCCTGCTTGCGGAAGGAGAGTCAGCTGTCAATCCATATACCCAGATACTGGTAACTGCTGACCCAGTCCAGGTTGATGTCTGAGATCTTCAGCCTGGTATCAGGCACCTTGGCACGAAAGATCATGGCCTTGGACTTGTCCGCCGAGATCTTGAGGCCGAGGCGACGGCAGGTGGTAGCTAGCAGGCTGAGGTCGCGTTGGGCTTTGCGCAACAGTCCGGGCTTCCCGATGACAATGAGTGCCAGGTCATCAGCGTAGCTGAGCAGTCGGGTGCCTGCTGAGAACGTCAGCTGCACCAGCTAATGCATCAGCACGTTGAAGAGAGTTGGGCTGAGGACTCCGCCCTGCGGGGTGCCATTTTCCAAGGCCCTGAGGGCAGAAGCCTGCCCCTGGAAGCGTACCCGCACCTGCGGGACTGTGAAAGGTACGCGAGTATTTATAGGATGGAGTCAGGTGGATAATGCTGGTTAGGTTGGATCTGATAAGGACCTGCACGGGACTGGCGGGTGCGTATGTACTTATGTGGGATAACGATGAAGAAGTTTCTTGGCATTGTACTTCCCACTATATGACTCACGAAATCGTAATGCCACGATTGCAAACAAACCATACCACGGGTGGGGTCAGAACTCGCGATCAGTGTCTCAAAACTCCAGATCGTTGCGTTAGCCACGGTCTGGAGTTTTGAGACTCTGATAGCGGGTTCTAACCCCACCTGTGGCATGGTTTGATTGTACTACTTCATTTCCAGGACTCGAGTTACAGTTAGGTATCTTAATTCCAAAACATTTTGCCTACACAGTAGGCTTCTTCAGTCAAGTACAGAGGAGTGGGCAGAAGCAATAGAGATGTAAAGACGAAGTAATCAGTCCATCACACTTGAAGTAGTTGTTTTGAGGTGGTCAGTCCCTCAGCCTGGAGAAGAGTTGCTACATTGTCTGGAACAATGTTCCAGACTTCAGTAAGGCTTTTGATAGAGTTCCACATCAGAGGCTATTGAGAAAAATCAAGGCACATGGAATAGAATTTTTTCTTGGGTAGAGGCGTAGTTGACAAATAGGCAGCAGAGTTTGCAGAAACGGGGAGAAATCAGAGTAGGGGTGTTCCACAAGTGGTGTTCCACAGGGGTCAGTGTTGGGCCCTTTGTTGTTCACAATTTACATAAACTACATAGATGAGGAAATAAAAAGCGACATAAGCAAGTTTGCTGATGACATCAAAACAGGCCGTAGAATTTATTCTGGTGAAGACTTTAGAGCACTCCAGGAAGATTTAAATAGACTGATGCAGTGGTCGGAGAAGTGACAGATGAAGTTTAATATAGACAAATGAAAAATTCTAAGCAATGGACAGGAAAATGACCATGCCACATATAATAAAGTCCTCAAGTTGTTCAACTCTCTATATCTTTGGTTAGGTCTCATTTAGATTATGTTGCACAGTTCTGGTCACCGTATTACAGAATGAATATAAATGGTCTGGAAAACGTACAAAGGAGGATGACTAAGTTGATCCCATGTATCAGAAATCTTCCCTATGAGGATAGACTGAGGGGCTTGAATCTGCATTCTATAGAAAGGCGTAGAATTAGGGGGGATATGATTGAGGTGTATAAATGGAAAACAGGAATAAAGTGAATATAAATAACGTGCTAAAAATATCCAGCCAAGACAGGACTCGCAGCAATGGTTTTAAGTTGGAAAAGTTCAGATTCAGAAAAGATATAGGAAAGCACTGGTTTGGTAATAGAGTTGTGGATGAGTGGAACAAACTCCCGAATTAAGAGTGGATGTGGACCTGACTAGCTTGTGCTAATAGGTCTGATGCCGTGCTCCTTAAGTGAATGTGACCCGACCTGACTAGGTTGGGTCATTGGCTTAAGCCGGTAGGAGACTAGGACCTGCCTCGCATGGGGTAGTAGGCCTACTGCAGTGTTTTATCTTATGTTCTTATGGGTACCATCATAGAAGCTAAAACGCTGTGTTTTAAAAATAGGTTAGATAAATACATGAGGGGGTGCGGGTGGGTATGAGTTGGACCTGACTAGCTTGTGCTACTAGGACTGACGCAGTGCTCCTTAGCTGGATGTGACCTGTAAAAAATAATAATTTTGTACCAAAAGAACCTTAGAAAACTTACATAACCTTATTATAACAAGCGCAATTTAATTTAGCCTAATCCAACTAAATATATTTTAGATAAGTTTGCAATAATTTAATAATAAACAAACACAATGAAATATATTTTTTTCGTTAGGTTCAGAATGATTTTTGCGAATTTATTGCATACACAAATTTTCGCTTGTCTTATTCGGCAAGAAGAACGTTGTAATTTAAGCCAAAATCGCAATATTAATGGACGTTATAAAAAACGTTAAAGAAATGTTATAAATACGAATAAACGTTAAGCGTTATGAAAAGTTAGAGAAACATAATGAATACGAATGAACGTTATTAAAAACTTCGTTAAACGTTAAAAAAAAACACTTCGTTGAACGTTAAAAAAATACTTCGTTATACTTTAAAAAAAAAAACACTTCGTTGAACGTTAAAAAAAACACTTCGTTAAACGTTAGAAAAACACTTCGTTGAACGTTAAAAAAAACACTTCGTTAAACGTTAAAAAAACACTTCGTTCAACGTTAAAAAACACTTCGTTAAACGTTAGAAAAGCACTTCGTTAAACGTTAGAAAAACACTTCGTTAAACGTTAGAAAAACACTTCGTTAAACGTTAGAAAAACACTTCGTTAAACGTTAGAAAGACACTTCGTTAAACGTTAGAAAAACACTTCGTTAAACGTTAGAAAAACACTTCGTTAAACGTTAGAAAAACACTTATTTAAAAACCTCGTTAAACTGTAAAAAAAAACACAAACGTTAAAAACTTTGCTACTCGTTAAGGACACTTTGTTAAACGTTAAAAACTGTTAAATGTTGAAACGTTAAACGTGTTTCCTGATGTGAGGTCCTTGTGTTTTTCATTATGTAAATTCTATAACAATAAGCAAAATGGGCAATAGAAACTTATTTTTAGGCCTATTTTAAGAAAAACTTATTGTTGAAAGCAAGAAAAAAAAACCCAGCTTAACTAACCCAGCAGTTAACTCCTAGTCTGGGTTAGATTAGTTGTGGTTATTTTTGTGGGTTACCAAAAAATGCGTTGTTTTCGATAGGCCTAAAATATAAATACTTCCATTGCACAATCAACTTAATGTTAGACAATTTACATAATATATGACAAGACTCTAAACAGGAGGTTAACTGCTACTAACAAGACTCTAAACAGGAGGTTAACTGCTACTAACAAGACTCTAGTGTAGAACTCACCAGCTTCATGTTGGTAGAGACGATGACTGTTGACGGTCCTGAGGAACTGAAGTATTAAGTTGGTCGACCAGGGTCCTCGAATCGAATCGAATAAGTACAGGTAAGATCCCAATGGGATGAGAGGGGAAGACGGTACAGACGAAGAATAGCGCTGGAGAGGAGTCTTCTTAGTCGTAGAAATAGAGCCAGGGCTTAACCCAGCAGCTAAGGCGATCGTGGGGCAGACTTGAGAACAGGAATAGCAGGCTCTCCTGTTGATGAGACTTCTGTGGGGTGAGCGGGGAGGACGGGACAGGTGAAGATTACCGCTAGAGAGGAGTGTAGAAGTTGAGCCAGGGCTTAACCCAGCAGCTAAGGCTAAAGTGGGTCAGAGGGTCGAACAGCTCAAGGTATCTGACATAGAATCAAAGGTTATTTGTAAATAGGGTTAGGAGCAGGATCCTGGTTTACCTGGCGGAGAAGGGGGATAGGAGGAGAGGGGTAAAAGTCTCAAGGGATGGAGGTAAGGTCACACATTCCCAGGGAAGGGAGGCAGGTAAGGGGACAGAGGACGGTGGGGGTTCACTAACTAGTTTAAACTGACCACTCAGGTCACCACAACAGCCATGAAGATGGAATATTATCTCATAGGACTGAAGAAGCCACTTTGCCACACCTTCACTTTTCCATATCTTGCATCACATGTCACAAGTGACATGGTCCTTAGACAAATAGATAAATTGAAACCTAACGAATCCCCAGGCCCTGATGAACTGTATGCAAGGGTTCTAAAGGCATGTAAAGAGGAGCTTAGCAACCCGTTGGCTAATCTTTTCAACATATCACTGCAAACTGGCATGGTGCCAGATAAGTGGAAAATTGCAAATGTAATACCTATTTTCAAAGCAGGAGACAGGTCATTAGCTTCGAACTATAGACCAATAAGCCTAACCTCCATAGTGGGAAAATTTATGGAATCAATAATTGCCGAGGCAGTTCGCAGCCATCTTGAAAAGCATAAATTAATCAACGAATCTCAGCACGGTTTTACAAAAGGGCGTTCCTGCCTTACAAATTTAATAACTTTTTTCACTAAGGTGTTTGAGGAGGTAGATCATGGTAATGAATATGATATTGTGTATATGGACTTCGGTAAGGCTTTTGATAGAGTCCCACATCAGAGACTATTGAGGAAAATTAAGGCACACGGAATAGGAGGAGAAATTTTTTCCTGGATAGAGGCATGGTTGACAAATAGGCAGCAGAGAGTTTGCATAAATGGGGAGAAATCAGAGTGGGAAAGCGTCACGAGTGGTGTTCCACAGGGGTCGGTATTGGGCCCCTTGTTGTTCACAATCTACATAAACGAGATAGATGAGGGAATAAATAGCGACATAAGCAAGTTTGCCGATGAAACCAAAATAGGCCGTCCAATTCATTCAAATGAGGACAAACACAAATAATGAAAATGATAGCTATAGGAATGCAGTTAGAAGCCTGAGTAGATCTATAACCCACTATGATAACATGAATGTAGATAAGTATGTTTATGGAGCAACTTGCAATGTGAACAGACTGACTGATGTTGTAGTGGCCAGGCTTAGGCTTGGCTACAAGTACTTCTGGCAGTTTGGGAGATACACAGATGATGATCAAACTAAATGCAAATTATGTGATCAGGCATATGGTCACTGTCTTGAACACTATGTGCTGAATTGTCCACTTATTGAGGAATATAGAAATAGACAGTATAATAACCTATGTGACATGTCAAGATATCTTATTAGTGAAGGTAGGATACCACTTATTCTAAGCAAATTTCCTAAATTTGCTTGTAACAGATAAGTGAACTGTAGATATAAATCCAAATTAATTTCCATGAACGTGCCTATCTGTGCTCATGATAATGCGAGCACAGATGGGCATGTTTGTGGAGCAACTTGCAATGTGAACAGACTGACTGATGTTGTAGTGGCCAGGCTTAGGCTTGGCTACAGGTACTTCTGACAGTTTGGGAGACACAGATGATGATCAAACTAAATGCAAATTATGTGATCAGGCATATGGTCACTGTCTTGAACACTATGTGCTTAATTGTGCACTTATTGAGGAATATAGAGATAGACAATATAATAACCTATGTGACATGTCAAGATGTCTTATTCATGAAATAAGATACCTGCTTGTAACAGATAATTGAAATGTAGATATAAACCCAAATGTACAATTGTTAACCCCTTTGGGGCCTAGTGCCTAGGCCTTTTGTGTATCCATATGCTCTTGCGCTACCGTCCACAGGATGGATATGGGGTGCACAATAAACTAGCCACTTCGGTGGCAAAATCTAAATCTAAATGAGGACATTAGAGCACTCCAGGAAGATCTGAATAGACTGATGCAGTGGTCGGAGAAGTGGCAGATGCAGTTTAATATAATAAATGCAAAGTTCTAAATATTGGATAGGACAATAACCATGCCACATATAAACTAAATAATGTAGATCTTAATATTACTGATTGCGAAAAGGATTTAGGAGTTCTGGTTAGCAGTAATCTAAAACCAAGACAGCAGTGCATAAGTGTTCGCAATAAAGCGAACAGAATCCTTGGCTTCATATCAAGAAGCATAAATAATAGGAGTCCTCAGGTTGTTCTTCAACTCTATATATCCTTGGTTAGGCCTCATCTAGATTATGCTGCACAGTTCTGGTCACCGTATTACAGAATGGATATAAATGCTCTGGAAAACGTACAAAGGAGGATGACTAAGTTGATTCCATGTATCAGAAATCTTGCCTATGAGGATAGACTGAGGGCCCTGAATCTGCACTCTCTAGAAAGGCGTAGAATTAGGGGGGGTATGATTGAGGTGTATAAATGGAAAACAGGAATAAATAAAGGTGATGTAAATAGCGTGCTAAAAATATCTAGTATTGACATGACTCGAAGCAATGGCTTTAAGTTGGATAAATTCAGATTCAGGAAGGATATAGGAAAGCATTGGTTTGGTAATAGAGTTGTGGATGAGTGGAACAAACTCCCGAGTACAGTTATATGAGTGGGTGCGGGTGGGTGTGAGTTGGACCTGACTAGCTTGTGCTACTAGGTCAGATGCCGTGCTCCTTCCTTAAGTGAATGTAACCTGACCTGGCTGGGTCGGGGCATTGGCTTAAGCCGGTGGGAGACTTGGACTTGCCTCGCATGGGCCAGTAGGCCTGCTGCAATGTTCCTTCTTTCTTATGTTCTTATGTATTGCAACGATGCCAGACCTCCGCTCGAAAACCTCCATTGTAAAGAGAATTATTCATAAGATATTAGTAAGCTATAACCTAGTCTAAGGTTATAATTACGACAATTAAGTTAGGCTAGGAATGAAAGTATTAATATTGGTAGAATTACCGACAATATGTTAAGTAAAAGGACACAAATGCAACTAATGTGCCATTTTATTGTGGCAATGTTTCGCTCTCCAGCTTGAAAAAGCTCCTGGAGAGCGAAACGTTGCCACAATAAAATGTCACATTAGTTGCATTTGTGTCCTTTTACTTAACAGGAATGAGAGTGTAAGAGGTGGGAAGTACAGTGCCGGCACTCTGAAGGCGGGATGGGTGCATGGCAGTCCTAGAGGTGGGAGGTACAGTGCCGGCACTCTGAAGGCGGGGTGGGTGCATGGCAGTCCTAGAGGTGGGAGGTACAGTGCCGGCACTCTGAAGACGGGGTGGGGGCATGGCGGTCCTAGAGGTGGGAGGTACAGTGCCGGCACTCTGAAGACGGGGTGGGGGCATGGCAGTCCTAGAGGTGGGAGGTACAGTGCCGGCACTCTGAAGGCGGGGTGGGGGCATGGCAGTCCTAGAGGTGGGAGGTACAGTGCCGGCACTCTGAAGGCGGGGTGGGTGCATGGCAGTCCTAGAGGTGGGAGGTACAGTGCCGGCACTCTGAAGGCGGGGTGGGGGCATGGCAGTCCTAGAGGTGGGAGGTACAGTGCCGGCACTCTGAAGGCGGGGTGGGTGCATGGCAGTCCTAGAGGTGGGAGGTACAGTGCCGGCACTCTGAAGGCGGGGTGGGGGCATGGCAGTCCTAGAGGTGGGAGGTACAGTGCCGGCACTCTGAAGGCAGGGTGGGTAATGAGAACCTTCAAAACAAGGAAAATAATGTCAATATTGACAATTTTCAAATCGCTCTTGCTCCCTCATCTGGAATATTGCTGTGTTGACGGTCCAGATCACGGAAGGAGGAATATCAGAGCTGGAACAAATATAGAGATCGTTTACGGCCGACAAACTGCCAATAAAGTATATTTAAATTACTAGACACGCCTGAGTGATACATAATAATTTATACAAACCCAGCCCCTCACACTCATATATTTATCCAATCTGTTTTTAAAGTTACCCAGGGTCCTATCTGCGATTATCCTACTCGGAAGATTGTTCCAGACATCCACAACTCTAACATAAATCCGTTATTTCTGGTTCTTACCTGATTCGAAATCCTCAGTATTTTATTAATATCACCTTTGATTGTGCCCATCATCCACTTATATATTTCAGTGATATCTCCTCTCATTCTACGTCTCTCAAGAGAGTGAAGATTCAAGGCTCTAAGTCTATTTTCATATGGGAGATTCCTTTTACAGTGAATCAACTTCGTCATTCTTCTCTCTATGTTCTCCAATGAATTTATATCCATTGTGTAATACGGCGACCAGAACTGTGCAGCATAATCTAAATGAGGCCTAATCAACGCTATATAGAGTTGAAGAACAACCTGGGGACTCCTGTTAGCCTTATTGAACACACCTAGGCACTGTTGTCTTGGCTTTAGATTTCTGCTTACCATTATTCCCAACACTTTTTCACATTCTGTGTGATCAAGTTCTACATCACCTAGTTTATAACATCGAGGGTTATTTTCATTCACATTGACTAGGACTTTCCACTTGTACACATTGAACTGCATTCGCCACTTTTCAGACCAAGACATTAGTTTGTCGAAATCCTGCTGGAGTTTATTGGTATCCTCCTAAGAAACAATCATTTCGGCTTATTTTTGTATCATAGCGAATTTACTCAGGTCACTTGCAATTCCTTCATCAAGGTCATAAATGTAAATTATGAACAACACTGGACGGGTCACTAGTGGCGTTCTACAAGGACTCGATACTGCTATTGAGATGGACAAGATTCTCAGGCAGTGCTCTTATCAGACAGGGAGACTGACCGGCTCCTAGCTGTGAGTGCACATCACTCTGGGGACTTCCTCCGAACAGTTCCCATTTCGGGAATGGGAACACACCTCGACCCTAAGACCCTCAGTACTGCAGTGGCTCTGCGTCTTGCTGCTCTAATTCACACGGAATATACGTGTATTTGCGGCAATGCACAAGCCGACCAATATGGTCTACATGGTCTTAACTGTTCCAAAACCAAGGGCTGGCATGCAAGACACAATGAATTCAACGACATCATAAAGAGAACCCTTGTTACAGCCAACAATACCCACATCCCAGCAAACCGCCCCGACGGGATCACCATCTATCCTTGGAAGAATGGCAAGCTCTTAGCATGGGACTATACCTGTGTGTCGACACTGGCTAACACCTACATCCATCACAGTGTCGGGCGACAGGGAGGAGCTGCTGACCACAGGGAGGAGTACAAGATCGGCAAGTACAGGGACATAAGCCAACAGTATCAATTTGTCCCAGTGGGATCAGATACCTTGGGATCATGGGGAAAAAATGCAACACGTTTCCTTAAGTTTCCTTAAAGAACTGGGTTCCAGACTCATTGACACCACCAGGGACCCAAGGGCACCCACTTTCATGATCCAGCGCCTCAACGTGGCCATCCAGAGGGGAAATGCATGCTGCATACTGGGCTCGCGTCCTGCTTCGGAAGAACTGGAGGAGATTCATAATCTTTGACATATTTTACCAATGTATTCATGTTCATGTTTCTATTTTCTGTCAATGTATTCTGTCTATTAATAAAGTACATATATAATATAAAATATAGGGGGTGGTAGGAGAAAATATTCAAAGAGCTCCGGGGAGAACCTCGAGTTTTCCCTGAGGTACGTTTATTGTCTTCTCTGAGGATGAGGGTCCCCAGTAAAGTTCTAGAGGTGGTACCTCCCTA
>WNWK01008112.1:35000-87477 GCA_009830355.1 Cherax destructor
TAGAGGTCCTGGTGTAGGTAGTAGAGGTCCTGGTGTGGGTAGTAGAGGTCCTGGTGTGGGTAGTAGAGGTCGTGGTGTGGGTAGTAGAGGTCCTGGTGTAAGTAGTAGAGGTCCTGGTGTAGGTAGTAGAGGTCCTGGTGTGGGTAGTAGAGGCCCTAGTGTGGGTAGTAGAGGTCCTGGTGTAGGTAGTAGAGGTCCTGGTGTGGGTAGTAGAGGTCCTGGTGTGGGTAGTAGAGGTCCTGGTGTGGGTAGTAGAGGTCCTGGTGTGGGTAGTAGAGGTCCTGGTGTGGGTAGTAGAGGCCCTGGTGTGGGTAGTAGAGGTCCTGAGTTGCTAAATGTCTTCAGAATAAAGTCTAACTACCTGGAGTCGACATGGAGGGCATTCCGGTGATCGACGTCCCCGCGGCCCGGTCTATGACCAGGAATCCCGGTGGATCAGGGTCTGATCAACGAGGCTGTTACTGCTGGCTGCACGTAGTCCAACGTAGGAACCACAGCCCGGCTGATCTGGCACTGACTTTAGGTATCTGTCCAGCTCCCTCTTGAAGACAACCAGAGGCCTACTGGTAATGATCCTCATGGCTGGTGGGAGGCTGTTGAACAGTCTTGGGCCCCGGACACTTATTGTGTTTTCTCTTAGTGTACCAGTGGCGCCCCTACTTTTCACTAGGGGTACGTTGCACCGTCTGCCAAGTCTTTTGCTTTCGTATGGCGTGATTTGTGTGTACATATTAGGAACCAGTCCCTCCAGAATCTTCCAGGTGTAGATTATGATATATCTCTCTCGCCTGCGCTCCAGTGAATGTAAGTCTAGTGCTTCCAGGCGTTCCCAGTAGTTAAGGTGTTTGATGGAACTTATACGTGCAGTAAAGGTTCTCTGTACATTCTCTTGATATGCAATTTCACCTGCCTTGAATGGGGATGTTAATGTACAGCAGTATTCCAGCCTAGAGAGAACAAGTGATTTAAAAAGGATCATCATTGGCTTAGCATCTCTTGTCTTGAATGTTCTCATTATCCATCCTATCAGTTTCCTCGCAGATGAGATAGTGGCACTGTTGTGGTCCTTGAAGGTGAGATCCTCAGACATCACCACTCCCAGGTCCTTCACATTACTTTTCCGCTCTATTGTGTGATTAGAGTTTGTAGTATACTCAGTCCTAGCTATTATTTCCTCCAGTTTTCCATAACGAAGTAGTTGGAATTTGTCTTCATTGAACATAATATTGTTCTCTGTTGCCCATTGGAAAACTTGGTGTATATCTTCTTGGAGATTTGCCGTGTCATCAATGGATGACACTCATGCAGATCCTAGTATCATCTGCAAAGGATGATACAGTGCTGTGGTTTACATCTCTGTTTATGTCTGATAAGAGAATGAGGAACAGGATAGGTGCGAGTACTGTGCCTTGTGGGACAGAGCTCTTCACTATGGCAGCTTCCGATTTAACTCTGTTTACCACTACTCTTTGTGTTCGATTGGTTAGAAAATTGAAGATCCATCTGCCTAGCATGTATTTTGTGTGCTATTACACCATGATCGCACTTGTCAAAGGCTTTTGCAAAATCTGTGTATACTACATCTGCATTCTGTTTGTTTTCCAGTGCATCCAAGACCATATCATAGTGGTCTAGCAGTTGCGAGAGGCAGGAGCGACCTGCTCTGAAACCATGTTGTCCTGGGTTGTGCAATTGTTGGGAGTCCAGGTGGTTTGCTATCCTGCTTCTTAGAACTCTTTCAAAGATTTTTATGATATGAGACGTTAAAGCTAAGATCTATAGTTCTTAGCTACTGCTTTGGTGCCACCTTTGTGGAGTGGGGTTATATCCGTTGTTTTCAGTGACTGTGGAATCTCTCCCGTGTCTATGCTCCTTCTCCATAGCATACTTAGGCCCCATGAGAGAGGTTTCTTGCAGTTCTTAATGAACACAGAGTTCCACGAGTCTGGGCCTGGGGCTGAGTGCATGGGCATGTCGTCAATGGCTTTCTCAAAGTCTAGAGGAGTTAGGGTTATGTCAGAAATTTGTTGGTATTGGTCTGACAGGTTGATAATTCTGACACATGTTTCTATACAAGACAAGTCTCTTGTAGTTAGAGAAGTCTTGTTGGTCAGCTCACTTGTCATGAGACAAGGCTCGTTGGTCAGCTCACTTATCATGAGACAAGGTTTGGTGGTCAGCTCACTTATCATGAGACAAGGCTTGTTGGTCAGCTCACTTATCATGAGACAAGGCTCGTTGGTCAGCTCATTTATCATGAGACAAGGCTTGTTGGTCAGCTCACTTATCATGAGACAAGGCTTGTTGGTCAGCTCACTTATCATGAGACAAGGCTTGTTGGTCAGCTCTTTCATAACGAGAAAAGTCTAAGCTCTGCACTTTAGTTTTAACTTACAAATGTTGATTATTCTAAGTAAGATCAAGTAGCATAAACGTGCAGTCACAGGTAAAAAGAGGCGGGGCCAGGAGCTATGATTCGACTCCTGCACCCACAAATAGGCGAGTACATAAAGGAAGCAGGTGTGACATGTGGAGCAACGCGGCTGCTGACTACCGTAGCATCAGGGAATGTGTTGTGTTGATTCTGCATGCACTCAGTGGTTCATCTTACCTCACTCTTCACTGTACAACTACCTCTCTCTGCTGTGTATTTTCACGCTTGCCCTGACCTCCACAGCTATGCCCTGTGTAGCCTCGACCTGCCTTGGAATTCCTGGTGGCTGCTGTCGCTTGGATCTCCGTTACTCGGCCCAACCAGCCTAGATGTTCACGGTTTTCCCTACTGCCCCTGGCACTTCAGCTCTTTCTCTTGGTGCTACGGGACGTAAGTGGGTGGCCACTCTCTTAGCTGGGCTATAAAACAGATGGCAGCACTTCTGCTGCCATCCAGCCTAACCTATCTGTTAACAGTATCCTATATCCGCCACCTGACGACAAGATCCTACTTCCAAGAGATGCAGGCAGGCAGCCAGGGACGTCAACAAAAACACACTATCACACGCACAAATAAGTTGTGACCATGTTAATTCAGGTGTAAGAGACGCACATATATAGCAATGAAACCACGAAACAAGTGGTATTGAAACATTTACCAAACTGCGGCAGGCCAGGACTCGACCACACGACACATTGTCCCTCTTCAAGAGACAACACAATGTACGTGTCACCATATCCATTCCGCCACCGATCCTTTAGATATGGAGCTTAACTAGTTCTATTGGCCCATGCTAAGCAGGTCTGACCCACTAATGTATTTGTCCTACCTATTTTTAAGCTACTCAAGGTTTAAGCTTGAATGACGGTACTCGGGAGTTTGTTCCACTCATCCACAACTCTATTACCAAACCAATGGTTTACTATATCCATTCTAAATCTAAGTTTTTCTTACTTGAACCCATTGCTGCGAGTCCTGTCTTGGTTAGATATTTTTAGCACGTAATTTACATCCTCTTTATTTATTCCTGTTTTCCATTTATACACCTCAGTCGTATCCCCTTCTAATTCTATGCCTTGCTAGAGAGTGCGGATTTAGGGCTCTCAGTTTATCCTCGTTGGAAAGATTTTTGATGGAAAAATAAACACATAAGCAGTATAATGTGATCCTTTAACAACGTTTCGCCCACACAGTGGGCTTTATCAAGTCACAAACAGATCTGTTTGTGACTTGATAAAGCCCACTGTATGGACGAAACGTTGTCAATAAAGGATCACATTATACTACTTATGTGTTTATTTTTCCATTGTGTCGGTATTTTATACCATTTATTTCCAAGATTTTTGATATATGGGATCAACTTAGTGATCCTTCACTTTAGATTTTCCAGCGCATTTCCGTCCATTCTGTAATATGGTGACCAAAACTGTGCAGCATAATCTAAACGAGACCTCACTAACAATATATAGAGATGATGAATAATCTGAGGACTCCTGTTATATATACTTCTTGATACAAAGCCAAAGAATTCTATTCCCTTTACTGCTAATACTTACACACTGTTGTCTTGGTTTTAGATTACTGCTAACCTGAACTCCTAAATCTTTTTCACATTCAGAGTGATTAAGATCTACATTGAACAACTTTACCTCTAGCTTAAGGAGGAGCTTGGGGTGGCTAAGCTCAAGATACGGCGATTAATGGAGGAAAACAAGAGGATTCATAGTAATCCTCCTGTTGTGAATACTCAAGTCAAGGAAGGAACCTGGACAGCTGCCGGACATCATGGAACGAAGCTAAGGATCAAGAGGACGGTTGGAGAGGTAGAAACGATGAAGAATCAGTAGGCTACTGTGGAAACTTCAAAACCATTCCCGACGAATGTGAGTAGATTACTGGGAACATCATGACGAAGAACAACAAGGAAGGTAAGAACATTGTGCTTGTTGGAGACAGTCAGATTAGATACATGGATAGGTCCTTCTGCTTGAAGTATAGGAGTAGGAGACTGAGGGTTTGATTTCCTGGGGCTGGGATGGAGGATATTGTTAGCCGGCTTGACAACATCATGAATGGTAATGAGATCAATCCTATTATCTGTCTCAGTGCTGGATGCAATGATGTAGGCAAGCGTAGAAGTGAGGATTTAGTTAGAAGGTACAGGACAGCAATAGACATAATTAGGAAGAAGGGAGGGTGCCCTGTTATATGTGGCATTTTGCCAAGAAGGGGTGTTGGAAATGAATGGTTGTCCAGAACAATTGGTATTAATTGTTGGCTGGACAAACAATGCAGTACCATTCATTGACAACTGGGATCACTTCTATGGTAGAAATGACATGTATGCCAGGGATGGGGTTCACTTATCCAGGGAAGGTGTGGGTTTTCTTGCTAGCTCAGTTGAGGGTGTTGTTTGGACTTTAAACTAGGATTAGTTAGAGGTATGGGTTTAGAAATGGAAAATAATGAGTATAGATGTATTGACTTATGCTTTGATATTATGAATCTTAATAATAACAGTCAGGGAGTAACACTGGGTAATAATAATTACAGAAATTGTGTAAAAGCAAAGATGAATAGGAAAAAAGTGCAGAAAAAAAAAAATTATAACTGTATTTTATGTTAACAGTCGAAGTGCTAGAAATAAGATTAATGAATTACGTTTGGTAGCGAGTGCTGACAACTTTTATGTCATTGTAATAACTGAAACATTGTTTGATTTAAAGAGTCGGGATATGATTGCTGAGTGTAATATTCAAGGGTTTAAGTTGCTCCATGTGGATAGATATAATGGGAAGGAGGGGGAGTTGCGGTATAAAAATAGTTGGATTAGTAACAGAATCTGTTTGGGTAGAGTTTGTAGATCAAGAAAAACTTATTTTAGGTGTGATATATCGTCCTCCTGGCTTAGAAAACGTTAGAGGGAGACTTCTCTGGGACGAAATTGTTAGGGATTCAAGACAAGATAACGTAGTAATAGTGGGGGATTTTAACTTTAGTCAAGTTGACTGGACTTCTTTGACTGGTAATCTGGAGTCCAGTGACTTTATGGAAGTAGTTCAGGACTGTTTTCTGAAGCAGTGTGTGACAGAGCCTACCAGAGGTAATAATTTGCTCGACCTAGTCTTGTCAAATAAAGAAACTCTTGTAAATAATCTGGAGATCACTGAAGAGCTTGGAGCTAGTGATCACAAATCCATTACTTTTAGCATTAACTGGGAATACGAGAATAATGATAATACGGTAAAAGTCCATGGTTTTCGTTCTGCCGATTTTAATGGACTTAGGGAACACCTGTCTAATCTCGATTACCTGGAGTCTACCTCGGGTAATCTAGCTAATATTAACGATGATCATACTTACGATTACGAAGGGATCTGCGTTTATGATTTTTTTCTTAATGTACAACATGCTCAGAGTATATACATTCCCCAGAGAGAAATTAGGTTAAATAAGAAAGACCCTAGATGGATTAATAATAGACTAAAGCTATTGGGAGAGGAAAGAGGAATTTATAGGCGCATCAAAAGAGGAGAAGTTAACCTTATTGACTAATATGTTCATTTTAAGAGAGAAGTAAAAAAGGGGATTAGAAACGCGACTATGAAATTAGAGTTGCTAATGAATGAGCTTGATCGGTAGCGCACTCAGCTCACACACTGAGGTCCGGAGTTTGAATCTCCTCCGGTACGGCTGAAAAACATTAGGGACGTGTTTCCATAAGACACCTGCTGTCCATGTTCACCCATCAGTGTAAAATGGGTACCTGGGTGTTAGTGGACTGGTGTGGGTCGCATCCTGGGACAAAACTAACCTAATTTGCGGGTAATGCTCAGCATAACAAGCGGCTTTGTATATAGTAGTATGTCATTGATGTCAGCTATGGTCTGTATACCTTGTACATGTACTGGTAGAAATAAAGATATTATTTTATTATAATACAAAAGGGTTCCTTCAAGTGTATAGGAGAAAAGTCAGGAAAAAAGTGGGACACTGAGAACTGGGATGGACAGCTGACTGAAAATGAACAGGAAATGTGTTCTCTATTTAATGGTTATTTTTTGTCAGTGTTTACACAGGAAGACATAAATAATATCCCAGAAATTGACAGTTATTCAGTTCCTGAAGAAAACCAATTAAGGAATATTACTGTCACGAGGGAAATGGTTGTCAGACAGGAAGATAAACTGAAGCAAAATAAGTCCCCGGGACCCGCTGAATTATTTTTAAGAGTGCTTAAGGAATTCAAGTTGGAACTTAGTCAGCCATTTACGAGTGTGTTTAATAAGTCCATCCTAACTGGTGTTGTGCCAGTATTGTGGAAGATAGCTAATGTAGTTCCTATATTCAAATCAGGGGATAAGTCCATTCCTTCAAATTACCGTCCAATAAGCCTGACGTCTATAGTAGGCAAATTATTAGAATCAATTATAGCTGATATTATTAGAAGTCACCTTGAAGAACATAAATTGATTAATGAATCTCAGCATGGGTTCACGAGAGGTCGTTCCTGCCTGACAAATTTACTGACGGTCTTCAATAAAACATTTGAGGCAATAGACAGTAATAAAGAATATGATGTTATTTATTTGGATTTCATTAAAGTCTTTGATAGAGTACCTCACAAAAAACTCTTAAGGTTCTAGCGTGGATAGAGGCATGGCTTACCAATAGAAAGCAGAGAGTTAAAAATCCCTCACTAAAGCCAAGACAGCAGTGCCTAAGTGTGCGCAATAAGGCTAACATATTACTAGGATTTATTTCAAGAAGTATAAGTAACAGAAGTCCAAAATTTATTTTACAGCTCTATACATCACTAGTGAGACCTCATTTGGATTATGCCGCTCAGTTTTGGTCTCCTTACTACAGGATGGATATAGACTCATTGGAGAACATACAGAGAAGAATGACTAAAATTATTTACTGTATAAGGAATCTCCCGTATGAAGATAGACTTAGAGCCTTGAATCTTCACTCTCTGGAGAGACATAGAATGAGGGCAGATATCATCGAGGTGTATAAGTGGATGATGGGCATAAACAAATGTGATATTAATAAAGTACTGAGGATGTCGAACCAGGTAAGATCCAGAAATAATAAATTTAAGTTGGATAAATTTAGATTTAGAAAGGTCATAGGTAAATACTGGTTTTCGAACAGAGTTGTAGATGCGTGGAACAATCTTCCGAGTAGGGTGATAGAGGCTAGGACCTTGGGTGGCTTTAAGAAGAGATTGGACAAATATATGAGTGGGAGGGGCTGGGTTTGATTGTTGTCGTGGGTACGGGAGTAAATTATTGGGTAACTTTGGGAAGGGGTGGTTTTGTATGGGCCAGTAGGCCTTCTGCATTGTTCCTCCATTCTTATGTTCTTATAAATATCTTATAAACACTTGTCCAACCTTTGGATGAAGACCTACTTCGACTAGTGGATGGTACCACTAAGACGCCGCCTCCTGCTGCTTCGCCTCACCTGACAGTATATAAGTCACTTCTACGGCCCTGTGCTGTACTTTCTACAAGATTAGTGGACTGAACACATCGACTCCAAGCTGAGGGACTGATTACCTCAAAATCCTCCTCTCCTTACAACTTTCTGCTTTGTATTGGACTGATGAAGCCACTGTGTGGCGAAACGTTTCTTCAATAAAGATTCCCAAATGTTGCTTAAGTGTCTTAATCTTCTAAGATACATTATGTTTCTCAAGCATTCTCAACCAAATTCTCCCTGACTAACTGTGTTACTAATTGTCTTCTGTCACAATCTCCCAACATCTTAGTTTTGGTCTTTCCTTTGCCACTTCACCTGCCCCTCGCGCTGACATTGACCTGATCACCTCCTTTGATTCCTTTCGCTAGTCACTGTTTTGTCAGTCATACATTTACTCAAGATCTTTACTATAGTTCTGAATGTCTTTTTGTTGTATTCTGAGTCTATCAGGTCGCATATGATCTCCGTGAAGCACGTGATTGTCGACATCATTTGATGGCTCAGGGGTAATACGTCATGACTTACTCTGTTCCCTATGGCTACAGTGCTATTCACTGGTGACTGTTGTGGTGTTAGAGTTGATGAGTTGCAGGTATTTTGTTCCTGCATCATGTGGCCTGCTGTCATGTGAGAGTTTGAACAGAAGTATCGGAATCTGGCTGAACAAGGGCGAGGCCTAGTTGTTGATGTTTCCTCCGTTGCTTTGGCCGAGGAAGTGGCCTTGGGTTCCTTGATACTGTAGCTTCCTCTGGACGAGGCTGCTACTCAGTGGTGATGGCTCTACTTGGTGTTGGAGGTTGGACAGCTGAGGTTTTTTCATGATGCTCTGACATGTTGGAGTCTCTTCGGGCAGTGCAGGTTCCAGGCATGATGCTTCTTGTTGCAATTTGGACATCGATGTTCCGTAGCCTCACCTGTTTTCAGTTTACCCAGTCAGTCTTTGGTCAGGTGAGACCCTCTGCAGATGCCGCATATTTCCTAAAACTGACATCAGGTCCTGAGGCAGCTGAAAATGTTCTGGGCTGATCTTCCTAACCTGGTATTTTGATCAGCAACCGAAATTCAGTTGAGCTGGGAGAGGTTCTAATGCTGGATCAAGACCTGCCTCGTAGGAATGTTGCCGCCATTCTTGGTTCGGAGCCGCTCATCTTTCAGATGTTTTTGTTATAGTGGATTGCATTAAGAGGCATGTGTAGTGGATAGCGTATAAGTACGCTTTTGTCCCCCGCTGTACCTTCAGGCCGTATTTCCTCTCCAGGTGAATTATAGCAGCATATTAGGTGTCGTGGTGTCCTTTGTTGATCAACTTGAATTTGTTGCCTGCGGATGGCTTGGATCACCCGATCGGCAAGGAAACATTGTGTCTCCCTTGAGACTTCGGGGATCGTACTTCCTGCCAATCTTCGACACCCGGTATGTCTGTGGTTGAGATGAACATTCCTTGAACCATCCTCATCTCACTGGCCTGGCTGGTTTCACTGGCATCACTGTTCGATGAGTCCAGGGAGTGGTCTTGCAACTTCTTCGTCAGAATTGAGCCCCACATTTCCAAGTCTGAGTCCTCGGTTGTGTCCTTGGAACATCGTCGTGTCCTCTTCCTTCCGAAAGAAGCCATGTCCAACAGCCGTAGGTGCCCCATCTCCACGAATATTCTGCACTTGTATCAAGACTAATGGACTGAACACGTCGCCTCCAGGCTGAGGGACTGATTACCTCAAACTCCTCATCTTCGACCTTTTTCTGTATTGAACTGAAGTAACCACAGGCGGGCGAAACGTATCCAGAACAAACATACCCAAATGTTGCACAAGTATCTTATTTATCAACTTGTGGATTTGTAAACCATTTATTCACATACTTAGCTAGACTACTACTGTCAACATCCAACAAAAACTGAAATTATCACAAAAATATCAAGATCTGTAATCCCACAGCAAATGGAGCAAAATGGAACAACTAAAAACCATAAACAACTTATCCTCTTACACACTTTCCACCACTGAGACAAAAGCCCTCAGCCTGGGCCTCAAGTTCACACCAGCATGAACAAGAAACATCATCTCCTGGACATAGTAACTAAGAACCAACTATTTTGGGATCCGACTTTCACAAGGATGTTGTCCAGGGAATAATCAGAGCTGCGGTTACCAAGCCTTCAAGAAGGTACATCCAGGCACTCAGAGCCAGAAGGTACATCCAGGCACTCAGAGCCAGAAGGTACATCCAGGTACCCAGAGCCAGAAGGTACATCCAGGCACTCAGAGCCAGAAGGTACATCCAGGTACCCAGAGCCAGAAGGTAAATCCAGGCACTCAGAGCCAGAAGGTACATCCAGGCACTCAGAGCCAGAAGGTACATCCAGGCACTCAGAGCCAGAAGGTACATCCAGGCACACAGAGCCAGAAGGTACATCCAGGCACTCAGAGCCAGAAGGTACATCCAGGTACCCAGAGCCAGAAGGTACATCCAGGCACTCAGAGCCAGAAGGTACATCCAGGCACTCAGAGCCAGAAGGTACATCCAGGCACTCAGAGCCAGAAGGTACATCCAGGCACTCAGAGCCAGAAGGTACATACAGGCACTCAGAGCCAGAAGGTACATCCAGGTACCCAGAGCCAGAAGGTACATCCAGGCACTCAGAGCCAGAAGGTACATCCAGGTACCCAGAGCCAGAAGGTAAATCCAGGCACTCAGAGCCAGAAGGTACATCCAGGCACTCAGAGCCAGAAGGTACATCCAGGCACTCAGAGCCAGAAGGTACATCCAGGCACACAGAGCCAGAAGGTACATCCAGGCACTCAGAGCCAGAAGGTACATCCAGGTACCCAGAGCCAGAAGGTACATCCAGGCACTCAGAGCCAGAAGGTACATCCAGGCACTCAGAGCCAGAAGGTACATCCAGGCACTCAGAGCCAGAAGGTACATACAGGCACTCAGAGCCAGAAGGTACATCCAGGCACTCAGAGCCAGAAGGTACATCAAGGCACTCAGGAGCCAGAAGGTACATCCAGGTACCCAGAGCCAGAAGGTACATCCAGGCACTCAGAGCCAGAAGGTACATCCAGGCACTCAGAGCCAGAAGGTACATCCAGGCACTCAGAGCCAGAAGATACATCCAGGCACTCAGAGCCAGAAGGTACATCCAGGCACTCAGAGCCAGAAGGTACATCCAGGTACTCAGAGCCAGAAGGTACATCCAGGTACCCAGAGCCAGAAGGTACATCCAGGTACTCAGAGCCAGGAGGTACATCCAGGCACTCAGAGCCAGAAGGTACATCCGGGCACTCAGAGCCAGAAGGTACATCCAGGCACTCAGAGCCAGAAGGTACATCCAGGCACTCAGAGCCAGAAGGTACATCCAGGCACTCAGAGCCAGGAGGTACATCCAGGCACTCAGAGCCAGAAGGTACATCCAGGCACTCAGAGCTTGGCTAACAACGATGATATTATCATGTGACAAAGAAGGTGTGGTGTTACTGAACTCTGTCGACTGCTTCTTTTTGATAATAATAATAATAATAATAATAATAATAATAATAATAATAATAATAATAATAATAATAATAATAATAATAATAATAATAATATCCCAGATATTTCAATATCTTGGACCTCCCCAACAAGATCAGTGCTGTCGAGCCATCAATAAAGTTTACACTGGAAATCGAAAAATAAGGCAAACTTATCTTCAAAGTGTATACAAAACCTATCGACAAGGACGATCTTATACACTAATATTCACACCAAGCCCTTGTTTCCTTGAAGAGGAATGTGCCTACATAACACAAGCCTTCACATGTCTTCAACCGAAGCTGCAGTCTCAAGGAACAAGCAATCTTCAATGAATCCCCTACAATCTTGAAGCAAGTACAGCATAGGGCAAATAGAAGTTGTTTATATACTGTAGAAGGTGAGACGAAGCAGGAGGAGGCGGGGTCACAGTGGTACCATCCACTAGTCGAAGTAGTAGTTGGACAAGTGTTGAAGAATCCGTCACAATGGAAAAATAAACACATAAGCAGTATAATGTGATCCTTTATTGACAACGTTTCAAGGAACAAGCAATCTTCAATGAATCCCCTACTGAACATTCCTTCAAGCAGTGCATAATGTGTAGGATAAACTTCTCACTAATTCATGAAACTTATTAAACAGAACCTGGCAATGAGCCACCAAATTTACATACTGCAGCCTCGCCAAGTTTTACTAATATATGGGTTAGTGCAGACTCTTGTTCATGTTCTTATTCATAACATCATCAATCATCAATCTTATCCTGCCTTTCTAACTATTCAATATCCCTGTCATCTCTGCATGAGTTACTAAATAACACATAATAATAAACTTTATAGAGACTATTGCCCAGTACCGCAGCGGGAAGATCACTCAACCATCCACTTTCACGTACTCGCATCCGTCTACAGTGTTCCAAATAACCCTTCACCGCATCAGAAACTGAAGTTCAGGTTCAGCGTATTTAACCCAATGTTCTAAGTACGCCTTAAAATGACCTTGGAGTGAGAGGTCGCGAAGGAATGTCATGCGAACGGACCGTGGAGCCCCGCGGCAGGGGTGACTGACCTGTACAGCGCCTCACTACACTGTGACAAATAACTAAAGTCATGCTGAAATCTCATCCTTTTGAAGACAAATGAATACAACATATGGGTCGTCGTAAGATTAAGACCCATGTCAGGACTCTGTCTTGACCAATATTAAACTAATCAAATGAAAGAAAGAAACAAACAAACAAACAAAAAAAGAATTCCAACCTTCAAATATTATCAATGACAAGATAATCTATGTGAAAATCCATGGAAAATATCATGCCCACTCTGCCTCGGTGATCCAAGAAAGGTATCCCTGTGTTCCATAAACCCAGCACCCTCTACCTCAGTGTTACAAGGTATCCCCGTGTTCCGTAAACCCAGTACCCTCTACCCCAGTTATACAAGAAAGGTATCCCTGTGTCCTATAAACCCAGCACCCTCTACCTCAGTGATATAAGAAAGGCATCCCCATGTTTCATAAACCCAGCACCCTCTAGTCTAAATCAATGTTCAAGGAGAGATATTTCATAATTCTGTCCCCCTTTACCTCAGTATTCCGAGAGAGGTATCCCTGTATGCCATAGCCTCGGCATCCCTCTACCTCTGTGCGAGTAAGGGGCACGTAAGTTGTACTTCAGAACCCTCGAGAGGCAGAGAAGCAGCAGCTAAATTTCCTCCAGAGACCCATCAGTTATACTTCAACCCTCCAAAAAAGGCCCAGGAGCTGTTAGTCAACACCTTGGAAAGTCAACACACTCAAGAAATCTAACGCCTTTAGCTTTAAACCATTAAAAGTCCCAGGAACTTTAAGAGAGCCAAGATATGAAACTCATGTTTTGTCCTACATTCATTGCATTCCTTATAACAGATGGTATACAGATGGGAAAATAAAAGGACTGGGCCAGATGGTGCTATCGCCCCTGGTGCACATGCTGTCTGCACCAAGACCTGTAAGAATACACAAATTAAAGTCAGTGGCCCGGAGGGAGACAGGAGCTCTAGTGGGGAAACAGGTGTAGACAAGGACATGCAAAACCCAATGTTACAAACTAGCAATACCACTAGATATAGTAAACAAGGGGACGCCCCAAGGAATAGTGAAGATAAAATACCAGAAATAAGTGGTGAAGGCACCATTGTTAGTACAAGTGTTGAAGGTAGTAAGGATACAGAAAAACACACACCAGTAGGGAATGCAGCCACGAAAAACAAACAGAAATCAATCCTATGCAAATTCTATGCCTTAGGTATCTGCTGGCATGGAATATCTGGAAAAACAGATGGGACATGCAACTTTGACCACCCCAGAAAATGCCGTGCCCATATGACAAGAGGAAAATGCAACCTTCCTTCCTGTAAGCTTTTCCACCCTGAAATGTGTCACTCATCAGTTCAGGAAAGGCAGTGCTATAACTTATATTGCCAGGCACACCACCTAAAGGGTACAAGACGACACAGAACATCCAGACCATGGGAAAACCTGGGTAGCCACAAGCACTCTAGAGAGGATTTTTTTTAGCGCCAGGAAGGAAAAAAAACTGGCAGGAAATGACAGAAATCGTACACCAACTCCGATCATTTCTTGAGTGGAATCACAGTCAGTGGCCTCCACTCCAGAACAACAGATATTAGTGCCAGGAAAAAAAGACCCCCCCTCATACCATCAATATGATGACATTCATCTTTGCAAATATACAGGGTCTAAAGCCAGCAACAAACAACAAGGTACCTTACATTCGTGGACTGCTTACAGAGTCAAATGCAATGTTCGCGGTTTTCACAGAGACCCACATAAAGGATCACTTGGACAATGAAATATGGATCCCTGGCTACAACCTATACAGATGTGACAGAGTGAACAGGCAAAAGAGGGGGGGTTAGCCTGTATATCACAGAGTCACTTATATGTTCAGAACTACTAAATGCCTCAAATGATGTAGCTGAAGTATTAGCAGTAAAGATCGAGAATCAAAACCTGGTCATCGTGGTTGTATACAAGCCCCCGGATGCAACGTCCCAACAATTCCAGGAACAGCTTTTGAAAATATACCATTGTCTGGAAAATCTTCCAGCTCCTGCCCCAAACATCTTGCTCCTGGGGGATTTCAACCTAAGGCACCTAAAATGGAGGAATGTAGCAAATAATGTGGTAGCAGGGATAACACCAGGAGGCAGCTCAGATGAAAACTCACACACGAGCTTTCAAATCTCTGCACCAAATTCACCTTAAACCAGCAAATAATAGAGCCTACAAGATTGGAGAATACACTGAACTTCATCTTTACTGACAATGATGATCTGATATGAAATATTACCATATCAAAAACAAAATACTCAGATCACAACATAATAGAGGTTCAGACATGTATGTGCGGCGCCCCAGATCAACAAAATGTGATCAGTCACGAGGGAGCCTTACTCAAATTCGACTTCAGTAACGAAAACATAAGGTGTAACCAAGTCAACCAGGTCTCAAATGATATAAACTGGGAAGATATCTTAAGCAACATGGTACTCGAGGTATGCTCAAGGAATATTCCTTTAAGGAAAAGGAGATGTAAACTACAAAGAGACAGACGCTCTCTATACAGGCGAAGGCAAAGAATAACACAGCGGCTAAAAGAGGCCAATGTATCTGTAATACGAAGGGAGGCACTGGTTAGAGAAATATCAAACATCGAACTAAAGCTAAAGGAATCTTACAGGAGTCAAGAAACGCGGGAAGAACTAAAAGCCATAAATGAAATTGAAAGAAACCCAAAATATTTCTTTTCTTATGCAAAATCTAAGTCGTGAACAACATCCAGTATTGGGCCCCTACTTAGACGAGAAGGGTCCTACACAGATGACAGCAAGGAAATGAGTGAGCTACTAAAGTCCCAATATGACTCGGTTTTTAGTGAGCCACTAACCAGACTGAGAGTCGAAGATCTAAATGAAGTTTTTATGAGCGAGGCACAGTATTTGGTAGATTCAATCCTATCTGATATCATCCTGACACCAAATGACTTCGAAAAGACGATAAATGATATGTCCATGCACTCTGCCCAAGGCAGGTAGTAGATTCGGTGGTATAATCGCCCGGCCCGGGCCTTTTCCAAGAGGTGGCCCGGCCTTGGCTTCCTGTCGTAGGAGTGTCTCAGACCAGTATTTACCATGGGAGGAGGTACAAGTACCTCCTCATCTTATGGGACCAGCTGTCCCCAGGCCTAGCCCCATTCCCTGCCCCCAGGGGTCTCGGAGGGAGAAGCTAGGAATCTTGGGCTGCCATAAACCCCGCCCATACTGGGCTCGAAGGGTGTGGCAGCTGCATAGCAGCAGACGATGTCAGGAGGTGCAGAAGCAGCAAGCACTACAGGATCCTTTTGGAGCCTCACCCCAGTTTTGGGTATTTAGATGTCCAGTAGCTCGATCGCTAGTGCACTCGGCTCACATATTGAGGTCCAGAGTTCGAATCTCCTTTGGTACGGCTGGAAAACATTAGGGACGTGTTTCCATAAGACACCTGCTGTCCATGTTCACCCATCAGTGTAAAATGGGTACCTGGGTATTAGTCGACTGGTGTGGGTCGCATCCTGGGACAAAACTGATCTAATTTTCGGGAAATGCTCAGCATAACAAGCGGCTTTCTATATAGTAGTATGTCATTGATGTCAGCTAGACCTGTATACCTTGTACATGTACTTGTAGTAAATATATATATTATATTATTTATTATTAATAAGCCCGAGTACTGGGAAAGCTCAAAAATGCCTCATGCTGTGTGTATTGCTGCTGCTGCTTCACTTGTCAGTTGCACTCCGCTCCAGGCCCAGACTCATGGAACTCCGTGTTCATCAAGAACTGCAAGAAGCCCCTATCACGTGCTTTCAACATCCTATGGAGAGGAAGCATGGACACTGGGGTCGTCCCGCAGTTACTAAAGACAACAGACATAGCCCCACTCCACAAAAGGGGCAGTAAAGCAATAGCAAAGAACTACAGACCAATAGCGCTAACGTCCCATATCATAAAAATCTTTGAAAGGGTTCTAAGAAGCAAGATCGCAACTCATCTAGATGCCCATCAGTTACACAACTCAGGGCAGCATGGGTTTAGAGCAGGTCGCTCCTGCCTGTCCCAGCTACTGGACCACTATGGCAAGGTCCTGGATGCTCTAGAAGACAAACAGAATGCAGATGTAGTATACACAGACTTTGCTAAAGCCTTTGACACGTGTGACCACGGTGTAATAGCACACAAAATGCGTGATAAAGAAATAACAGTTAAAGTTGGTAGATGGATCTATAATTTCCTAACAAATAGAAACACAAAGAGTAGTAGTAAACAGAATTAAGTCAGAGGCGGCTACTGTGAAAAGCTCTGTTCCACAAGGCACAGTACTCGCTCCCATCCTGTTCCTCATCCTCATATCGGACATAGACAGGGATATCAGCCACAGCATCGTGTCTTCCTTTGCAGATGACACCCGAATTTGCATGGCAGTGTCCTCCACTGAAGACACTGTAAGACTCCAGGTGGATATCAACTAAATCTTTAAATGGACTGCAGAAAACAATATGAAGTTTAATGATGAGAAATTTCAATTACTCGGATATGAAAAACGTGAGGAAATTAAAATTATATCAAACTATAAAACAAATTCCAACTACACAACAGAGCGAAAAACTAATGTAAAAGACCTGGGAGTGATAATGTCAGAGGACTCACCTTCAAAGATCACAACATTGTATCAATCGCATATGCTAGAAAAATGACAGGATGGATAATGAAAACTTTCAAAACTAGGGATGTCAAGCCCATGATGACACTCTTCAAGTTGCTTGTTCTATCTAGGCTGGAATATTGCTGCACACTAACAGCACCTTTCAAGGCAGGTGAAATTGCTGACCTTGAAAATGTACAGAGAACCTTCATGGCACACATAACTGCGATAAAACACCTCAATTACTGGGAACGCTTGAAGTTCCAAAACCTGTATTCCCTAGAACGCAGGCGGGAGAGATACATCATTATATACACTTGGAAAATCCTAGAGGGATTAGTACCAAATCTGCACACGAAAATCACTCATGAAAGCAAAAGACTCGGCAGGCGATGTAACATCCCCCCCAATGAAAAGCAGGGGTGCCACTAGCACGTTAAGAGACAACACAATAAGTGTCAGGGGCCCAAGACTGTTCAACTGCCTCCCAGCATACTTAAGGGGGATTACCAATAGACCCCTGGTTGTCTTTAAGAAGGCGCTGGACAGACACCTAAAGTCAGTACCTAACAAGCCGGGCTGTGATTCATACGTCGGGTTGCGTGCTGCCAATAGTAACAGCCTGGTTGATCAGACCCTGATCCACCATGAGGCCTGGTCACTGACTGGGCCGCAGGGGCGTTGACCCCCGAAACCCTCTCCAAGTATACTCCAGGTATACAGCTTGTTATCTTAGCTAGTAGAACAATTACCAGCTTGTAGGGTGGGTGGACCATCCTGGTACTGTGTTCAACAGTCGTTGCGTTGTTCTGCGCTGGTAGCAGGTGTTGTCCTGCGCAGGTAGCAGGTGTTGTCCGGTGCAGGTAGCAGGTGTTGTCCTGCGCAGGTGTTATGTTAATTTCCCCTATTTATCATCAAGGTTCTACATGTACTAGCATAGGGTATTTACTTAAAAGGTCTTAGGGTAAAAGGAGGATATTTATAGGCTAAAATGATACATACTCAGGCTTAACTGCTGTATCTGAAAACTTCTCCTGCCCTCTCCATGGGTTATTTAAACCACCATGTTATACAAAAATATATATATTCATGGGTCAACATATATATATACAGATCTTATTTATTAACATACACTACCAGATCAGTCACATGGTGATTCACCTCCACTCTAAACATCCCATTTTCTCCACATCACTCCTAACCCCAGTGTTTTGATACATTGAAGATTACAGAATATCATGGTAACATCGATCTACACAAACCCCATTACCTTTTGGGCACTCATTCAGCCCTGAAGCCAAGTTAAGATCAGCATTAACCATACCAGCTCACTCCAGCATCCATGTTCTCTCTCCAGGACAAGGGATTGTGGGAAGCCAGTCTCTCTAAGCTCCTCCCCCTCAAACAAAAACACATCACTTTGCACATCTCCACATGTACTCTCAATATATCTTATGTTATTACAATGAGACATGCAACTTATAACTAGTATTTATAAAAAATGTGTATTTATATTTTATATAACCTATTATATTGAGAAAATCAGTTTAATCCAGCTTCTTAAGTTTTAAGGATGGCCAAGCCTTTAAACCTCCCAAGCAGCACTTCTGATTAATTCAATATAATTAGGCATTCATGTTATTTAATTACAACAATACATGCTGGGTTCCATAGCCCCCATAACAAGTCCATAATACCCCATAACACCCCCACCTCCAGACGGAGTCTCAAAAAGCTAGCTGTGTCTCGCAGGATACGGCTAGGGAAAAATAAGGTCTTAGCCTAAAGGTGGTAGTAACACTACTAGAGGTTTTACATATACCCCAGCACCATAACTACCTTCACTGTACAGTTATACAACAAGGTGACATACAACATGGCAATCTACAAATTCTCATGGCTCCACTGAACCTTCCCAGAATAAACATGCAATTCCGCCCTTACCATACACCATACAAAACTCATGAATGGAACAATACTAGAACAGAGTGCAGAGGTTATTAGAAAAACAGTTCAACCACATCCACATACTGAAGGGTGTAACCATTAACTACTTTAGTGATTACTAACATAATACAATTACAATGCAAGGACTACACACAAAGCCCACTGTGAAAGCCAGCACCGACAGGCCTGTGCCTCCGCTGAGGTAAATCCAGCAGGCAACTGGTACTCCAGGATGGCATCTTCCTGATCAGGAGATGAGAGTAGAGCCAAACCCAGAACAGTCAGGTATACCCCAGGCAGAAACTTCACAAAAAACATGTCAAGGTGTCTCTTACGTGGTGGCCGAACCAAAAAGTGAGACTTTCCAGTCAACACCCAAAATCCTTAAATGGTCAGGCACGTACCCCCATCTTCCGAGGACCTCACTCCATACAGATCCTCCACCCTTATAAGGAGGAACTGCTATAGTACATGGAGGAGATACAGGGACCACTCAGGCAACCGTTGGACCGTTTCGTACTTAGAGCACACCAAGACACAAACAACATACCTCCCTGGACTTCTCATGTCACCGAAGGTTGTCAACTCCGCCTCAACTCACAATATTTGATACCCTGACTCCCTTTCTTGTCTGGCTCCAACCATCTCCTTCACAGTTGAATGGCTGGTAGGGAGCACTCAGGCCCGCCAAGAGTTCACCATTGCAAAAACAACAAGGTCAGCACAAGACAAACACTATGTACTAAGCATGCACCATTTATCTACATGAAACATCTAGAAAGAACCTCAGCAATCACAGACAAAGCCCATCTTAAGAGTCTGATTCGGGTCACCATACATAGGAACAGGGTGAAGCAATCCTGGGACATATACAGATGCAGAATAGACAACCCACAGTGAAAAATTCTTTCCCTGTGGCAATATTACCAATTCTGCAACCTCTTGCAGTACAAACACAAACCCCAAGACATCTTCCCGCACCCTGGCTGTGTACATCAAGTTTACAAAAATATTTTCACGTTCCATCTCCCACAATAATTTTGAATACTCAATGAACTCAATTGATATTACACACATGGAAATTGTATTGGCACCCAGGCCAGGAATATCACATCTTCCTGCCTCATGCTTTACTTTATCTAATACTTTTGCATCTTTTAAGACATCAGCATCAAACTTTCTAAGCCAGTAAACTTTAGTTGTTACATGTACTTTGTGGCAGTCAGTGCATTTGCTCAAGGTGCCATTGAATTTGGGAACCATGAAGCATGGGAATGCCCACTGACTCTCACTAAGCACTACAACTGGTATTGAAAGAATTTCACTTCTTCCTCCATATCCCAGTTTTCATACAGATTTTTCACACACAATAATTGTCGAATTGGCTCAGCTTCCTTATCAATTTCTTCATGAAGTCTTGACTTTACCTCTTTAGTGACATCCCAAACTTTTACAAGGTTACACGGGGGCTGAGCCAACTCTCCAACACTTTCCTTAGAAAGACCAAACATGTTTTCTCCAATCTCTCTCATAAACATGGAATTTCTTACATACTTTTCGGCCATTACATACAGAGTATTATTTTGCACCTCTTTACATAGTGGATCCACTGAAACATTGGTCACTCTAGGTTTCTGATATAATGCTAAATCCTCTAACCAGTTACTGTATACATTATTCTTACTCCTTTTCTGCTCGGGTGTGTGGGTTATATATCTTACACTTGAGAACTTTCCCCACACCATGGTCAGCTCACAGCAACTTTCCATACAGTTTTTCACATGAACTGGCTCCAATGCCAGCACCTCATCTCCAGCCTCCAGAGCATTATGGTCCACGTTATGGTCCCACTTCATCATTTGGGTCTGGTTGATGGGTACTTTCACTGGTACCATCCATTTCATACAAGCCAAACAGTATCTGAAACTGAGAAAAAGCTCCGAGGGGAAAGCATCACCATTCTCCCCAAGCCAATAGCTCAGAGATTCCAGAGTGCTTCCCCACTCAGCAGTTACAAAGAGAGGGGTCCTCTCATCCCAGATGTTAGTATTGTCTATACTACAGGCTTGCATCATTGTCTTTAGGGTCTGATGGAAGTTCTCTATTTTCCCTTGAGATGGAGGGTGATAGATAGCTGAAAAGTTAGGCTTTACATGAAAAAAGAACTTCATCAAAGCCCTTAAGACTACATGAGCTGTCATCTTATATAGAGGGACGGCTTCCAGGTACCTGGTAGTAGAGCAATTTGTTGTGAGTAAATAATCATTACCCATTCTGGTCCTTGGGACTGGACCAACTACATCTACTATCAGCTTGCTGAAGGGTCCACCTGGTGCTGAAATAAGCTGAAAGGGAACAGGTTTAATACATGGACAAGGTTTCCCTCTAAATTGACAGACATGATAGGTCTTACTATATTCTTCCACAGTCTCCCACAGCTGAGGCTTGAAGAAATGCCTGGAAACCTTGGACATCATCATCATTTGGTGACAAAACACTTGTTCTCCTTCCCTTGGTACTACAAACAGAGGCAACTTCTCTGTAAAAGTTTCCTCTCTGAAATGAAAGCACTTATTAAATTGTGAAACTGCTTCCTCAGCCACAGCTGAGGCTCTGCTCAGTGTGACATCATTCTCCTGTACAGAAATTAAATGCACCTTAGTAGATGCAGCCTCTCTCACACTCCTGAACTGATCTATGCTCCAATCATGCTCAGCTCTGGCTGGAACATCCCTTTCTTCAGTTGACTGCAGTTCAACATCAGAAAACAGTGTTTCCAGACTTAAGCCCTCATCATCCTCATGAGAAATATCATAAAGACTATTGATAGCATGATCATGAGCCATACTTCTCATGGTGGAACCAGCAGGGAGAAGGTCTGGAAGGGTCTCTCTAGCCTTCTCCTCCCAAACTTTGGGAATTGGTTCCCCCTTTACTAGATGTTCCTCACTGTCTAACAGGCCCATTACATTATTTCCTAATAAGAGGTCAACAACCTCAAAGGGAATCTCATCTGAAATACCTACAGGGAGATAGCCAACTTGGTATGCGGATTCTACCCATAACTTGTGTACAGGTGTTCTTATGGTCAAACCCGTAATACCCTTCAATAATATATCTTTCCCAGTATAGGTATCATTAGACACTGGCAGCACTCCCGCACGTAGCAAGGAGTAGGTGCTACATCCATCTCTCAAGGACAACATGTTCTCAACCCTGCCCACATCCTTATGCAAGGCCACTGTGGACTTACTAGCAAAAACCCGCGTCCTGGGGTCTAATTCCAAGGGTACCTCCTCACCTTGCCTTGAAGACCTAATGCAAGCCACTGGATGTGTCTCTGCAGTTAGGGTTCCCTGGGATTGTTCCTCCTTTCTCTGATCTTGCTGTTTATAAAAGCAATACTTTTGTATGTGACCAGTCTTGTTACAGTAGTAACAGGTATAATTCCTAAAGGTATTTTTACCGTTTGGAGTAGGACTAGTACTGTGTGCTCGAGGAACTGAAACATTATTTGATGGTCTAGGTAAACTTTGAGCTCCAGCTGACTGTTTGAGAGGGTACCTCAGCCTTCATTTGTCCCTGAAAATTCTTGTCCCACTTACCTTTATTACCGTAGGATTTGGAATAAGGTTTAGAAAAAACAGGGAAATTTTTTGATGGAGCATTATTGTTTTTACCTACCAATTCCCTATGAGCTAAGAATCTGTCACCCAGATCCATTGCTGCTGAAAGATTATCTGGGTTTCTGTCCTCCAAATATTCTCTAAGGTCAACAGGGATTGCATTGTACAATTCCTCAAGAACAATTAGGTCTACTAACTTCTCATAGTCCTTGTTCACTCCTTTTGAACAAGCCCACTTCTTAAACAGGAACAGTTTCTCATTCCCTAACTCAGTTAAGGTCTGCCTCTCCTGAAATTTTTTACTTCTGAACTTTTGCCTATATTTCTCAGGTATCATTTGGTATGCAAGCAATACTACCTCCTTTACTTTCTCATAATCAGAAAATTCTTCTTCTTCCAGAGTCTCTACTCTCTGAAAACCTTTGCCTACAAGCTGTGTGCGAACTAGGGTAGCCCATTGCTGTTTGGGCCATCTTTGCTCCTTTGCTGTCTTCTCAAAAAAGGAAAAATATCTGTCTGGGTCACTCTCTGTAAACTTAGGGACAAAATGTGCAGCTTTAGTTAGGTTAAAGTACTGCTCAAGCCCTTGGTCTAACCCTCTTAACCCTTGACTTACTCTCTCCTGAGTTTCTAAGAATTTTGTCCTAGCTGCTATCAAAGCTATCTCAAGTTTCATCATCGCTTCCTTATCACCTGGAGGAGGTGATTCCTCCTGTTCACTGTTAACAGACATGTTTACTGATGAATTATTTACCTCCTCACTGAAGCCAGAAAATTCTAAAGACTCAGTTTCTGACATTATTTATACTTAAACTCCTGCACAGCATCAATGGACAAGGTCTTTACACAGGTACATAAAAATAACACAAGTTCAATGGAAAAATCTTCACATGGCACTCTACCATTACCACAACAAAATGTGTTACTCAACTTTAATCCCCACTCTGGAGAAAACAACCTGTAAACTAATATATGAACCTTCCACTGACACCACCAAGGTAATTTTTACAAGGTAAATTTTACAAGGTAAATTTTATCCTACCAAAACATGTGACTCATTACCCAATCCAGTACATCTCAAAGAATGTTTTGAGTTATTTTAACAGTCAAATAACTCTCCCGGTTAATGCCCCCATGTTATGTTATTTCCCCTATTTATCATCAAGGCTCTACATGTACTAGCATAGGGTATTTACTTAAAAGGTCTTAGGGTAAAAGGAGGATATTTATAGGCTAAAATGATACATACTCAGGCTTAACTGCTGTATCTGAAAACTTCTCCTGCCCTCTCCATGGGTTATTTAAACCACCATGTTATACAAAAATATATATATTCATGGGTCAACATATATATATATACAGATCTTATTTATTAACATACACTACCAGATCAGTCACATGGCGATTCACCTCCACTCTAAACATCCCATTTTCTCCACATCACTCCTAACCCCAGTGTTTTGATACACTGAAGATCACAGAATATCATGGTAACATCGATCTACACAAACCCCATTACCTTTTGGGCACTCATTCAGCCCTGAAGCCAAGTTAAGATCAGCATTAACCATACCAGCTCACTCCAGCAGCCATGTTCTCTCTCCAGGACAAGGGATTGTGGGAAGCCAGAGTCTCTCTAAGCTCCTCCCCCTCAAACAAAAACACATCACTTTGCACATCTCCACATGTACTCTCAATATATCTTATGTTATTACAATGAGACATGCAACTTATAACTAGTATTTATAAAATATGTGCATTTATATATTATATAACCTATTATATTGAGAAAATCAGTTTAATCCATCTTCACAAGTTTTAAGGATGGCCAAGCATTTAAACCTCCCAAGCAGCACTTCTGATTAATTCAATATAATTAGGCATTCATGTTATTTAATTACAACAATACATGCTGGGTTCCATAGCCCCCATAACAAGTCCATAATACCCCATAACAGCAGGTACCAGGTGTTGTCCTGCGCAAGTATCAGGTGTTGTCCTGCGCAGGTAGCAGGTGTTGTCCTGCGCTGGTAGCAGGTGTTGTCCTGTGCAGGTAGCAGGTGTTGTCCTGCACAGGTACCAGGTGTTGTCCTGCGCAGGTATCAGGTGTTGTCCTGCGCAGATAGCAGGTGTTGTCCTGCGCAGGTATCAGGTGTTGTTCTGCGCTGTATCAGGTGTTGTCCTGCGCTGGTAGCAGGTGTTGTCCTACGCAGGTAGCAGGTGTTGTCCTGCGCAGGTAGCAGGTGTTGTCCTACGCTGGTAGCAGGTGTTGTCCTGCGCAGGTAGCAGGTGTTGTCATGCGCAGGTAGCATTTGTTGTACTGCGCTGGTAGCAGGTGTTGTGTTGTCCTGTGCAGGTAGCAGGTGTTGTACTGCGCTGGTAGCAGGTGTTGTCCTGCGCAGGTAGCAGGTGTTGTTCTGCGCAGGTATCAGGTGTTGTCCTGCGCTGGTAGCAGGTGTTGTCCTGAGCTGGTAGCAGGTGTTGTCCTGCGCAGGTAGCAGGTGTTGTACTGCGCTGTGAGCAGGTGTTGTCCTGAGCTGGTAGCAGGTGTTGTCCTGTGCAGGTATCAGGTGTTGTCCTGCGCAGGTATCAGGTGTCCTGCGCAGGTATCAGGTGTCCTGCGCAGGTATCAGGTGTTGTCCTGCGCAGGTATCAGGTGTTGCCCTGCGCAGGTATCAGTTGTTGTCCTGCGCAAGTATCAGGTGTTGTCCTGCGCAGGTATCAAGTGTCCTGCGCTGGTCAGTAATCCCTGTCTCTTGTGGTCACCTACCGTCTCTCCTCTGCCTGACCTCCACTTTTTGTGCCAAATATCTTCATTTCACATTTAATAAAATCGATATTTTCTCATTCTTAATTTGTCTCAGCTCAGTGAAATATTTCTCAGCAGTGCTTGAGGTAACAGCCTACAGCAAAAAAGAGACCCTTTGGGATATTACAGCAGCAGCAGTCCACCAGGAACACACATAGCCAGGAGCTATGACTCGACCCCTGCAACCACAATTAGGTGAGTACACTGCCAGTGTGTGTGTGTAGTTATTTATTGTCAAAGACACTTGTCGATAGACACTTGGCTTGTTTCTTGTGTAGTTTAGTTACTAATTGTCAAAGCCATTTGTCGATGGACACGTGTGTGTGGTTGCAGGGATCGATTCATAGCTCCTGGCCCCGCCTCTTCACTGATCGCTACTAGGTCCTCTCTCCCTGCTCCATGAGCTTTATCATACCTCGTCTTAAAACTATGTATGATGTACATGCAAGATTAAGCACGTTATGTATGGCAATCATCCTGCGTGATTAATGAACTCATTTAGACACGGGTACACATAAGTACAGTTATCATACATAGTGTAAATTGCCCAGGATAACCCAAAAAAGTCAAACAAATGGAACACTGGGTGGCGTGTTTTAAGACACCTGCCGTCCATATTCATCTTGCAGTAAGTAGGTACCTGGGTGCTAGGCGACTGGTGTGGGTCGCTATGTGCCCAAAATGTTCTCATAACAATTGACTTTCTATATAGTATATCACTGATGTCAGCCACGTCTGTATAAGTTGTATCATGTACGTATTTGTAGAAATAAATATTATTTTTATTGTTGTTGCTATTATTATTATTATTATATTGGTGTCTTATTTCCATTGGGGTGCTACTTAAACAGATTCTACATTCATCTTGTAGCTGCCATGTAGATCAGGGTAGCAGCACGATGCGGATGTAACAAACGTTATAAATTAAAACAAAAGACGGAGGGAAGGTTGTTAAACCTGTTTGGCCCTGAAAACTATATACTGTGGTTCAGAACCGGCGAGTTTGTGGGGTTTCCTGGGACCGGATGGCCGGCCCCCGTGATGCCATGTTGCTTATAACAAGGTGACTAGTAGTTCTACACACACTTGGCAACTACAAACAGAGCAGTGATGGCACTAGGCTATAGGTTGAAACCCTAGTAGGAGCAAAAACAAAAGTTATATCATGTAGTATCTGATGCGTCTCCTGGTAAATAATATTTTTTCCTCTACTGCATGAGTCTTATAGGCTCCTCCCCTGGCTGTGAAGCACCAGCTGTGTATATAAGGTGGATCCTGGGCTTCATAACTTCACTCTTGACCAGGGTGCAGCCTACTCTTCAATTATTGACATGAAGATAGTGAGTCCGTTAAAGTTTCTTTCATATAATATAATAGTGATTATCTTTGTTTTAATAAGAGTATTAGCTACTCAAAGGGTCGTTATATCTGCATGTCACCTGTTCACCACCAGTTAAGAATATTTTAATCCCTAAAATAGGGATTAAAGTTAACTCTCAGTGTATAGCTACTGAGAGACGGGAGTAGCATTGTAAATGAGTTGGGCAAATATTTTTGTTAGGGGGTTTGAGAATGACTTGCCTAGTATGAGCCAGTAGGCCTGTTGCAGTGTTCATCCAGATGTATATATCCTGTGACATAATCGTTTAAAAAAAAAAAAGATATTTATATTGACGCTCTTACATTATAAGATCATGCTCACAGAACTATCAAATCATGGTACAGGTGGGGTTCGAACCCATGGCGCATGAGTCGTAAAACTCCAGGCCAGTGCGTAAGCCACTGGGCCAGTGACCAGTGGTTTACGCACTGGCCCTGAGTTTTAAGACTCACCATGGTTCTAATCTCGCCCGTACTGTGATTTGTTTACAACTGTGTTATAACAACACCGTGGGTCAGAGAACAATGGTAGGCAACACACTCGACCCACCTTATCACCCATGGATCTACATTTCAATATCCTGTACGTTTTGTGTTTTATTACTTCGTAGAACCAGCCATTGCCCAAAATGCCCTGAATACTAGGGCTTTTGGCATGTACAACTCATGTAATCTCAATAACCAAATGTAATTCTTTGTATCATGTCCAAATAAACTATTATTATTATTATTATTATTATTATTATTATTATTATTATTATTATTATATCTGATAGTGTTAGTCACTCGGGTCACAGTCTATATTATATATATATATATATATATATATATATATATATATATATATATATATATATATATATATATATATATATATATATATTACATAAAGCTGCGACTTTTAAAGTGGACTACATTCTTGAATAATTAACTGTTCAATATAAATAATTCAAGACTCGCATTTAAACGATGGGCATCATAACGGATAAGCGTAGACTCAAGAATATTACAATAAATATATGAATTATATAGCAATAATACCCTGGCAAGGTTCCAGTCATGATGATGTGTGACCCTCATGCGTCACAACAAGGTGTTAGACTAGTCCCTCATGCGTCACAACAAGGTGTTAGACTAGTCCTTCATGCGTCACAACAAGGTGTTAGACTAGTCCCTCATGCATCACAAGGTGTTAGACTAGTCCCTCATACGTCACAACAAGGTGTTAGACTAGTCCCTCATACGTCACAACAAGGTGTTAGACTAGTCCCTCATACGTTACAACAAGGTGTTAGACTAGTCCCTCATACGTCACAACAAGGTGTTAGACTAGTCCCTCATACGTCACAATAAGGTGTTAGACTAGTCCCTCATGCATCACAACAAGGTGTTAGACTAGTCCCTCATACGTCACAACAAGGTGTTAGACTAGTCCCTCATACGTCACAACAAGGTGTTAGACTAGTCCCTCATACGTCACAACAAGGTGTTAGACTAGTCCCTCATGCGTCACAACAAGGTGTTAGACTAGTCCCTCATGCATCACAACAAGGTGTTAGACTAGTCCCTCATACGTCACAACAAGGTATTAGACTAGTCCCTCATACGTCACAACAAGGTGTTAGACTAGTCCCTCATGCGTCACAACAAGGTGTTAGACTAGTCCCTCATGCATCACAACAAGGTGTTAGACTAGTCCCTCATGCGTCACAACAAGGTGTTAGACTAGTCCCTCATGCATCACAACAAGGTGTTAGACTAGTCCCTCATGCATCACAACAAGGTGTTAGACTAGTCCCTCATGCGTCACAACAAGGTGTTAGACTAGTCCCTCATGCATCACAACAAGGTGTTAGACTAGTCCCTCATACGTCACAACAAGGTGTTAGACTAGTCCCTCATACGTCACAACAAGGTGTTAGACTAGTCCTCATGCTCACAACAAGGTGTTAGACTAGTCCCTCATACGTCACAACAAGGTGTTAGACTAGTCCCTCATACGTCACAACAAGGTGTTAGACTAGTCCCTCATACGTCACAACAAGGTGTTAGACTAGTCCCTCATACGTCACAACAAGGTGTTAGACTAGTCCCTCATACGTCACAACAAGGTGTTAGACTAGTCCCTCATACGTCACAACAAGGTGTTAGACTACACTACAGATTTAGAATAACACTTGTTATAAATGGAACTCAGAGGATTTCCCAGTTTGATTTATATACATACGTAGAAAGACATTGTTTGGAAGGTTCAAAATAAACTCTCCATATTAATGTGTTGGGAGTTTGCTCATAGCTGATACTTGTATTTATATTTTACAAGTGACTTACATTATTTCGAAGGTTGATTGAAGTGAAACAAGTTTTCACTACAAAACAGAACAAGTACATTTCTCACGTTTATACTCAATCCTACATGTTCTATAAAAATAATTCTTGGCTATAAACATATTATTAGCTTTTGACACTGGTCATAATCATTCAGACAACCCGTCACTTTCTAATCTTAGTATTTTCGATCCAGTTATGCCAATATTGAAAACTTACTCCAGTTTCTAAATTCTTAGTTAAAATATTCTCCAGGAATGTCCTCACACTGGTAATTAAAGTTTTAGGTACATGTACACAAGTACAATTATCATACATGGTGTAAATTACCTAGGATAACCCAGTGCATACATGTGGTACATGCAAAAACATAGAGGTACGAAGGGGGACACCATGCCCAGCCCTTCTAGGGCAGGGTAGGTGCCAAAGCTGGAGCTTGCTACCATCTGCAGCTCACAAGACTGTTCTTCCCATTAGCTCCCCTGGGGTGGGGAAGATGGCAGACCAGAGAGGCCTAGCTTCTCCCTACGAGCCCCGTGAAGGTGGGGAATGTGGCTAGGCCTGGGGACAGTTGGTCCCAACGATGAGGGGGTACTTGTACCTCCTCTCATGGGAGACATAGGTCTCAGACACTGCCAAGATAGGGAGCCAAGGCCGGGTCACCATCTGGAAAAGACCCGGACCGGGAGAGTACCGGTGAATCTACAACAACAAACATAGATGTGAAAACACTTTCTTTTACGAGGCTTTTGATGGGTAGACTTTAAAGTCTACCCATCAGGTGGATTTTCAGCAAGATGGCGACTGGAGGAAGGAGGAGGGTCAACACCGTGTGTGTTGAAGTGTTGCGAGGAGCAGTGTACCCGGATAATTGAATGTTTTATTGCCTGCGATTATCCGTGATGCTTATGGCATTGGAATTGAGGAATTACGAGGCATAGCGCTGAATGGGGCGCACAGAATTTTCATCAAGTTTGCTACGACAGCGGCATATGAGAGGATTGTGGACAGCTTCCAGGACAAACTGATGGTGATCAACGCTGGCCTGGAGGTACGCTTGAGAGATGTATCAAGATATTATACCTATATTCGAGTCCGCAACGTGCCATTTGAAGTTTTGGATGAGGATATTCGAGCAGCGTTTCAACAATTTGGAGTGGTGCAACGGCTGTGATGGGCAAATGGACCGACGGATTTTACGCAGGATTACAGGAAGGGTCATATTCCCTTAAAATGACTCTCCGACGGCCTATACCTTCGTATGTTGTCCTTGATGATTTTAGGACTCAAGTCACGTCACATACGCCGGTCAACAACGAACCTGCAGACTATGTGGGCGTATGATCATGTTGCAGCTGCTTGTGGGAGGAGGACAGACCGTCGTCAGGAAGAACGCATGGATGACAAGGTGGTTGACAGGACAGAGAGTGTGGTGCAAGTACCACCAAGTGTGGGACAGAGTAAGCGGTGGAGTGATGAGGTGGACGAGACAGGTGTCACCTGTGAGACACTGCCTGAAGGCTCAGGTGCAGAAGAGCCGGAGGGGGAATGCTTCTGTGGATGGGGAGATTTTGCAGGGGACTTGCCCCATATTTTGCAAGATGCCCTCAGAGACTTTCTTGGCTCACCTGGAGAAGAGTCCCCTTTAGAGCCTGGAGTTGGGCATGTGGAGTCGTGGAGTTGCCTGGGAGGGTGGGATTACATCACATGCGGGAATCTAACCTGGTGGTGCAGGATGTGGTGGCTGTGGTTCATAGGCAGGACGAACAGTTGGAAAATGTGGCTATGGATTACAGTAGTGATTCACGTAAAAGGCCTGTGGGTGGGTCCGATGAGGACGTGATCACACCCGCGCAGAAAGTTTGTACAAAGTCATGGGTAGATGCTGCCCGCAAGGGTAAGGGTGGGGTGTCAGGAAGAGAAGGGCTTAAACGTGGTCAGGGTGTGAAGGCGAAGGAAGGAGGAGCGCCAAAGTCCAGAGGTATCGAGGAAAACCCCTATGTTGTCTTCAGAAGTCTCACTATAAATGTTAACGGCCTTCGGGCCGAGGTGAAACGCGTGGCTTGAGGTGACTATGCGACGTTATCAGGTAGATATTTGTTTTGTACAAGAACATAATTTCAGGTGTGCGAGGGAATTGTGTTTGAATGGGTACAGAGTGTATGCAGGTGATTCAGGGAAATTCAAGGGCGGGGCTGCTGTGGTCATGCGCGAGGTCAGTCCTTTTAAGTTATTAGCGTGGGAGACGGGTGAGGAGGGTAGGGTGGTGAGGGTGGACGGGGTGTGGGGTGACGTGCGCGTGAGTTTTATAAGTGTGTATATGCCGCGGATCTCTGTAGGAGTACTAAGGAACGTTTTGTAAAGGATGTTTTGCTGTATCATTTGAGAGGACTGCCTGAGATAACCATTATAGGAGGAGACTGGAACTGTGTCATACGGGGTAAGGATGTAGAGCCCAGAGGAGCGGGCTGTGTCCTGGGAGTGCTGAGGGAGGTATTAGGAGCGGCAGGGATGATGGATGTAGTTAGGGAGGAGGATGGTGTGTGGAGCACACTCGTGAGGCGGGATATCAGGCGCGCCTAGATAGGATTTATGTAACTAAGGAGATACAGGTTGGTAGGGTAGAAGCTATGGACGTGGGATATTCTGATCATAGGGGTGTGTTGGCAGATATTAGCTGGGAAGGAATGATTAAAAGGTATGACAGCTATTGGAAATTGAATGTAAGTTTACTGCAAGGAGTTGGTGAGGGAGAAAGTTTTGCTGCATGGTGGCAGGGGCAATGGGAGAGAGGTCAGCATGCAGGAGACTTACTGAGTTGGGAAATGTGGGCAAAGCCGTGTATTAGGAAGTATTATACAAAAATGGGCAGGGAAGAGAATTGGGGGAAAATTTGGATTACAGAGGTACTTGGAGGGTCAACTGGAGGATTGTTACAAAAGGGCGGGAATTCTAGGATGGATGAGATGGGTATTCTGAAGAGCGTCTGAGAGAACTACAGAATGAGCGATTTAATGCGACACGCGTGAGAGGAGGACTAGAGGAGGTCTTGTGGGGAGACAGGCCATCGGCCTGTGTTCTCCGTCGGTTTAGGAGAGGCAGAGGGACACAACTATGATGATGTTGGAGGTGTGTAGGGAGTTGGGGAGTATAGGGAGGACAATTGCTCCGTACTACTGAGGAATAAGTAACTATGCAGATCACTGGTAAGAGTACTTGCAGGAGGAAGAGGGAGGGGAGAGGGACAGGACAGTAGTAGGGGAAGGGATTAGGTCTATTGTTAGTAAGGACGACAGGAAAGAAATGGAGGGAGAGATTAGTGAGGAAGAGGTATGGGAGGCAGAGGTTTGAGCAAAGGGAAGGCACCTGGATTGGATGGTCTCCCTAATGATTTCTATCTGCATAATTGGGAGCCCCTAAGGGATTGTTTAGTTAAAGTATTCAATTGTATGAAGAATGGGAGGGTATTGGGTAGCATGCAGAACACTGGGGTTATAGTTTGGTGAAGAAAAAGAGGAATGTAGGACGATAAAGATTATAGATTCATAACATTAATGTGTGCTGATTACAAGATCTTCGCAAAGGTACTGGGTAATAGGCTTAAGAAGGTGGGAATGGTCTTACATAAGGGACAATGTGAATCCCAGGTAGAAGCATGGGTGTGGGACATGGTCAAATTAGGGATTTTATTGAGAGTGGTGAAGGAGGGGGGTGTTGAGTATTGATTGGAGTGCGGTTATGATAGTGTTGACAGGAGTATGTTGTATGATATCATGAGGAGGCAGGGTTTTGGGAATGAATTAGTAGGGTGGTAGAGACTCTGTATGCGAGAGCCAAGGTTGGATACAGATAAATGGTAAAATTGGAATAGAGGTGCCTATGGATAAGGGTTTAAGACAGGGCTGCCCTTGTCCCAGGTATTGTTTGCTTGCATGCAAGACCCCTTTATCGTTTAGTTTCAGGTGGAAGGGCTGAGGGGACGGACGGGGATATAGGGATAGTTGGATATGTGGATGATACTACTGTACTAGTGCGGGATGTAGAAGAGTTAGTGAATGTGGGGCGTTTTGTAGAGATTTTGGGAAGGCTACTGGATGAAAGTAAACTATATGAAATCTAAATTGTTGGAGGTAGGTAGGTGGGTAGGGGAGGCTTGGTGAGGGCAGGGTGGGCAATAGTGGAACAGGTGAAGATTTGTGGGGTGGTGTACCGGGCAGACCCGGTGGAGGCACGGGCGATTAATGCAGAGGTGGTAGTAAGGGAGGCTATTAAGCATGGGTGGATGGCAGCCTGGGGACGTCACATTGCATCAGAGGGTGGTGATCGTTAATTCATTAGTGTTTAGTAAACTGTGGCATGTGGCGGCGGTGTTCCCCATTATTTTTGAGGATGTGAAGGAATTGCAGAGAAGGGCATTACGTTATATATGGGGTTATGGAGGGCATGGTTAAGTAAGGAAGTGGTAATGACGAGGGTACGTCAAGGAGGTTTGGGGCTCATCCCGTTAGCAAGGCGTCTGCAATGTGTTTACATTAAGCATCGATACCTCAGGGTGGGTGGGTGGTGGGAGGAGAGGATTGGTTATGGAAGATGTCAGAAGGTGGTGGAAGGGAATGATCTGAGGGAGTGTGAAGGAATGTTGAGGAGAATCATGGTAGTTAAGGAGCCGAGGAGGGTCACTGGAGTCTCCTGGGCAGGGAGGGTGCATGGGGAGGGCTGCATGGGGCAGCGATATACCCTGGTATGTTTGGGATGGGTATATGGAAGGGATTAAGAAAGTTGTGGCTCAAACCCAGAGTACGTGAATTTGTGTATAGGTTTTAATGGGGATCGTTGCATCAAGGCAATTTTGTTCCGTATGGGATAGGGGAGGGAGGGCTGTGTGATAGATGCGGGAGGAGGATACAGCGATCATGCGGTGTATTTTGTCCTTTATTAAGTGTAGTGCGTGAATGGTTTGGGAAGGTGTTACGCAGGGTGGGGAGAGGGCTTTTAACATTACGGGCCTTGAGCTTTGATGTGGGAGGGGTGGGAGGGAGGTGAGACGGGCGGTATTGTACCTAGTGGCAGACTACTTGAATGTGTCATGGGAATGAGGGGGTGTCGGGGAGTGTAGAGTCAAGGCTTTGGCTGCTGTGTTTTATAGGACAAAATGTAGAAATAGGGATCTTTATGGTCGGAGGTGGGATTCAGCTTTTTCTGTGGGTTATAGGGAGTTGGCGGTGGGTAGTTTACTAGAGCTGTGAGGGAGGGTTTAAAGGACTGGCCGGCGACAGGGAGGGGGTATACATGGTGGGAAGGACGTATGAATGAAGGGAGGTGGGTGGGTGACGGTGGACTCAGCGGGCATATGACACATGACTGGAATGTGCGATGTGTGGTATGACGGGAGACGGGTGGGGGGGAACCCCTATGGAGCAAAGGTGTCAGGGGTAACCATAGTGGCTTTTCTTCATAACCTACTGGACTGGTGATGTATAGTTATAGGTGTAGAAAGTTACCTGCCGTGCTTATATAGGGTTCTTATTTTTTCACACACTTGGGTATGAACCGTTTTCCAACATGTTGTATGTAACTTAAGGTTTCCTGAGATGGGTTTCTCATGTTCCATTTGTGCCTTACTGTTGTGGAAGGCAGTTTTTGGGTAGATTTGTGTTGTAAACTGTCTACCTTTGTTAATTGTGTTTGTGTAAATATTAATTTGCTTATTGTGCAGGCTGATCTATCCTTATATACTTTTTTCGGAATGACATCATTCCTTTACCTGTGTTTTTATATTGTATAAAAAGTTTTCAGTTTTGGAGATGAGTCATATGTTGTGTGCTATTACGTTATTATACACTGGTGAATATGTATGTTTTTGCTTCCTGTGTAACTTAATTATTGATGTTAATGATCAACAGTGTGTGTAGTTTTGTAGGGGATGGCGCTGTTAGTATAATTATTATATTGTTACCATTGATGTGTTTATATTGTCTTCTAATTTTGTAATGTAATAGTTTCATTGGGTCGTTGTCTGTACTTTACAGACGTGTGAATAATAAGACTTGGGGATGACTATATTTAGTATATTTTGTTATACTGTCATTTACGTCATTTAGTGGCTGTTTGTGATTTATGTCCTTCGGGATTATGTACATATGGTTATCATTTTTCCTGTTCATGGATGGTAAGCATTGATTGACAAGTTTTCTGGTTTTGTCATTGTTTTTATGCTTTTTATGTTTTCTTAAGTAGGGGAAAATTTTGTTAACCTTTGTTGTTGCTTTGCCAAGCACAGTTAGTGCTTGTATTTAAAGTTATCACTCTGTCTTCTGTCTCCGTATTGTCATGTGTTTTGTAATTGTTTTTTCAATAAAATATAAAAAAAAAAAAACTTGTACCTCCTCTCATGGGAGACATAGGTCTCAGACACTGCCAAGATAGGGAGCCAAGGCCGGGTCACCATCTGGAAAAGACCCGGACCGGGAGAGTACCGGTGAATCTACAACAACAAACATAGATGTGAAAACACTTTCTTTTACGAGGCTTTTGATGGGTAGACTTTAAAGTCTACCCATCAGGTTTCTTATGTACATTGAATTTGAAATCTTGATCGCATCTACTTTATTTTCAATGGTAAATTTTATTGGATGGAAGAAAATTATCAAGTCTAAGCAGTGAATTATCAAGGTTATTGCATGGCTAGAGGCAATACGTAATGAACCATTGATTCACACACATGGAGCCTCAGGTTCGACTCCTGGTTACTATTACCTAGTTAGTCTTTTAATATGAACTCAGTGTACATTGAGAATGGCATTGAAGGGACAAGAGCTAGATATGTTTGTCTTTCTCTCGTTACATTTCATCTTGGCATTCTCATCTTCACTAATTAACTTCTGTTTTTCTCAGGCATTGATGTGGTTGGCCCTGTGCGCCTTAATTGGTGTGACCATAGCCCTGCCTGCTCCCTTGGCCCAGCCTGATGCCCTGGCCCTGCCTGATGCCCTGGCCCTGCCTGATGCCCTGGCCCTACCTTATCCTGAAGCAGATCCCGACGCCTCACATCGTGGGGGATACGGAGGAAGATTCGGTAGCAGCAGTTTCGGAGGAGGCTTCGGGAGAGGAGGAGGAGGAGGAGGAAGATTTAGTGGAGGAGGAGGAGGAAGATTTAGTGGTGGAGGATTTGGACATGGAGGAAGATTCACTGGTGGTAGCTACTCTGGCTAAGCACCACTAGGATACAAGCATGGAACCCTGATAACACTTCTTTGTGCAGGATAAAATGTATTATACTCCAGCGACACTCAAAAAAAATTCTGTTCTTAATTAAAGAAAGATTTCCATGTACTTATTGACAATTTTGGCGAGGCGGTAATGACATAATGTTTACCTCAGGATTTCTTAGATAACGTGTTTAAGTAGCGAAGAATGAATAAAATGTAAACATAATTATCTCATTCCAAATATCCCTTCTAACACACGCACAATATATATATACCTGAGTGCCAAGGTATTGACCAGTGTGGTACGGTCGGCAAAGCACTGCGTACCTTGTTACAAGGTTCGTTGGTTCGAGTCCCCGCACCACATATGAGGTAGGAGAGGGTTTTTAGAAGTCAAGGAATTTGAAATTAGAAGATATAATAGCCATCCCCAATAATAATCAGACTCTGCACCTCTCAAGGGGTGATAAATCTAAGGTAGTTGCAGTTTTGGATAAAACTGAATATTTAAGTAAAATGAACCATTTATTGAGTGGAATGAGTTGGATGAGTAAATGGCGGAGTCAGCGTAAATACGCAGCTTCACTAGAAGGTATGATAAGGCCCAAGTGACCCGATATGTGTGCCGATCAAAGTAGTCTAAAAGATAGGCCCAGGAGCTACAGCCCCAGAAACAACTATGAGCACACAGTAGTGGGAGTATAGCAGATAAACTAAGTATTAATTTTTTAAAGACCTGGAAGATTTGCAAGATAATATAAAAGAATACCGCTGAAGGTAGTACTGAGAGACTGAGTATTACAAAGACCACTGAAGGTAGTACTGAGAGACTGAGTATTACAAAGACCACTGAAGGTAGTACTGAGAGACTGAGTATTACAAAGACAGTAGTAGGATGGTGTTTCTGGAGAGACACAACTAGCCAGACATAGTAGTAGGATAGTGTTTCTGGAGAGACACAACTAGCCAGACATAGTAGTAGGATGGTGTTTCTGGATAGACACAACTAGCCAGACATAATAGTAGGATGGTGTTTCTGGAGAGACACAACTAGCCAGATATAGTAGTAGGATGTTGCAGCCCAACCTTGGCGGTGGAAGGGTGTGCTTTCTGGGTTCCCTGGTGGCAGTTTTGTACAACATTGTTGTCTGCAAGATGGCTGCCAGTTACAGGCGACGTGTAAACACTGTTTGTATTGAGCTCTTGCAGGGAGCTGTTTACCCTAGTACGGCTGATGTGCTGCTGCCCTTGATAATTAGGGACACTTATGGAATCCCGGTTGCTGATCTGTATGGGGTTTCCCTTAATGGAGCCGTGAGGATCTTTGTCAAGTTTTCCAGCACTGGTGCTTACGAGGCGATTGTGGACATGTATCAGGAACGGAGGATTGTGGTCAAAACTGGCTTAGAGGTACGTCTACGAGATGTATCTATGCATTATTCTTTTATATGAATTCGGAATACTCCATTTGAAGCCGATGAAGTGGATGTGCGGAAGGTTTTCGGACAGTTTGGAGTTATTCACGCAGCTACTGTGGGGCGTTGGGCCCAGGGTGTGTATGCCGGAATGCCGGAGGGCTCTTTTGTCCTTAAAATGACTCTGCAGATACACACCTGTCGGCTCTGCGGGTCCCCAGGACATATGGCGGCGATGTGTGAGAAACGACGGGACCTGCCATGACGGGCCTCGGAAGATCGAACAGCTGTTGCTGCTCAGGAGGTGCAGGAGGGCGTGGTACCGCTGGTAGAGCAGTTATGTGTCAGAGGCTGCCGGAGTTCAGACGACCACTGGGAAATGGAGTGACGAAGTTCCTGAGGAAGAGGTGTTCGTGCAGACTTTATCTATGGATACGCAGGCCCCAACTCAGGAGTAGGAGCAGAATAAGTCTGATGGGGATGTTGTCGGTGAGGAGGCGGGATTGGGGGATCCTACTTTAGAGGACTTTCAAAGGATGCGTGATAGTCCGACGACGGTTGACATGTTGACTGCGGAGGTGGTGACTGAGGCGGATGAGTTACGACTCGGTTGTGTTGATGGTGTTGAGGTCAGTGCGCCTTCCCGGTTATCGAATGTGGTAATGGAGGTCGAGGTACATCAGGTTGAAGGGATGATGTAATGTTTTGCATGAGTACATCCCGTAAACGGTCTAGTGAGGTGGCCGGCGATGATGTTTTAATGCCTGGTCAGAGGTCTGGTAAAATGGCCTGGGCAGAAGTGACGAAGGGTGGGAAAGGGGCATTGTTAGGAAGGAATGGAGGTTTAGGGAAAGGGAGTTGTGCACTTGGCAGTACTGTCCCATTGGGAAGGCATAGGGTGCAGAAGCAGAGAGGAAAAACCCCGTTATAGTTTTCATGTTTTTGAATATGAATGTTAATGGCCTCCGTGCGGAGGTTAAGAAGAGGTGGGTAGAAATGACTTTGCGACGACTGCGAGTTGATGTATGCTGCCTTCAGGAGCATAATTTTAGGTGTGGAAGGGACTTGAGTCTGAATGGTTTTGTCACATATATGGGAAGTGTAATGAATTTCAAAGGGGGGGTTACTGTTGGGGTCAGGGAAACCAGCTCTTTTATGTTAAGGTCTTGGGAGGAGGTGGGGAGGGTAGGATTGTTCAAGTTGATGGGGTTTGGGGGGATATCCAGGTATGTTTTATCGGGGTTTACATGCCTGCTTCAAATAGTAATCGTGTTAAGGAAGATTTTGGTCGTAATGAGTTAGTTAATTTTCTGCGAGGATTACCGATGATAACAGTTGTTGCTGGTGACTGGAATTGTGTAATCCATAAGAGGGATGTATAACCAAGAGGGGCAGGATGTTTATTGGGTGTGTTGAGGGATGTTTTGGGTGTGATAGGAGTGGGGGATGTGATCCAGGGAGGGGGTGTTTTGTAGAACATACTTATGTCAGGAGAGGCTACGCTGCTAGTTTAGAATGTGACTTGTGTGGATGTTGGATTTTCAGATCACAGGGGCGTGATGGCTTGTTTATCATGGGGAGGTAAGATACGTATGTATTCTAGTTATTGGAAGCTGAACATTAGATTGTTGCAAGGCACAGATCATTGTGGGTTTTTCGCAGAGTGGTGGGGGAGGGTATGGGAGGAGGGTCGGGGTGTTGAGGACATTGTTGGGTGGTGGAATGGGAGAGGTAAAGTTGCAATTTGTGATTTTTATACAAGGATGGGGAGGGAAGAGGCACGATTGAGGCTTAGCATGCAAAAATATTTGGAGGGGAATTTGAGGGCATGCTATAGAGGGGGAGGGGGTGGGTATCCGCAGGAGGAGATTGCAGTCTTACACGAACGGAAGAGTTTCAAACCATTCAAATACGGGCAGGATTGGATGATGTACTGTGGGGCGATAAGGCCTCGGCGTATGTGTTGCGCAAATTTAGGTGCCGCATGGGCCAGAAATTGTCGACGACGGAGGGTATCGGTGGATATTCGGATGTCTGGTTCTGGGAGAAGTTATGTCAGGTGGATTGTAATCAGGTAGCACGTGGAATAGTCCTAGAGGGTATTTTCTCGAGAATTAGTGATGCGGATCGTATGGACATGGAGGGGATGATCACTGAGGAGGAAATGTTGAAGGCGATACAGGGTCAGAGGTTAGGGCAATTGCCAGGGATAGATGGGATCTCTGGCGATTTTTATGTTGCTCATTGGGAGGTATTGAGGCAGGTGCTAGTTCGGGTCTACATAAATCATGAAATCCAGGGGCGATATGGGGGAAGATCAATGCACTGGGATAGTGGTGCTTGTACCCAAGAGACGGCATAGTGAGTCTTTGGGGGAATATCGGGCAATAACGTTGCTTTTTTCGGACTACAAGATTTTTGCGCGAGTGTTGGCGAATCAGATGAAGGTAGTTTTATGTCAAATACTAGAGGGTGGGCAGTATGGTGTTCCCGGACACAGTATGCGGGCGGGGCATCGGAGAATTAGGAGTTTTGTGGAGGGTAGAAAGGAGGGGGAGGAAGTCATAGGGCTGGACTGGGAAACAGCCTATGATCGTGTCAACAGGGAGGTATTGCAGGAGATATTTAGAAGGCAGGGGTTTGGTGATGAAATAGTGAGATGGGGGGTTCAGATGCAAGTGCAGGTAAATGGGCAGGTGGGGGTAACGGTAGGTATGCGACAGGGGTGTCCCCTGTCGCAGCTCCTGTTTGCATGCTTGCAGGACCCCTTTTATTGGTTGGTGTCTGAGGGTGTCTGGGAAGTGGGTGAGGACAGTGATTGGGCACCGGGGATCATTGGGTATGTTGATGATACATCCATTTTGGTAGGAAGTGAGGAGGGGTTGTTATCAATAGGATGATAGAGGCTTTTGGGTCTGCTTCTGGCATGAGGGATAATAGGGAAAAATCACATTTATTGGCGGTGGGGTCTTGGGTAGGGGGAACGTTGGGGCAGAGGTTTGGGTGGGTCACTGTAAACAGACTTAAGATTTGTGGGGTAACCTTTTGCAATGATGCTAGGGTAGTGCGTGAAATTAATTCCTCTGCGGATATGGAAGGGGCTTTGAGTAGGATGGCGGGTTGGAGAGCGGGGGATTTCACATTTTTGCAAAGAGCGGTGGTTATTAATATGCTGGTGTATAGCAAACTTTGGCACATGGCAGCAATATATCCTCTCATGGAGAGGGATGTACTGCGGCTGCAGACGAGAGTCTTGCGATTCATTTGGGGATTTGGTAAGCACTGGTTAAAGAAGGAGGTGGTGATGACAAGGGTGGCATTAGGGGGCTTGGGGTTGATACCTTTGGGTAGGAGGTTTCATGGAGCGAAGGTAGATAGGATAATGAGGGAGTTACGGCGGTGGTGGAGTGGGCGGGAGCTGCTGAGATGTGAGGTGATATTGCGAGTTCTGTTAGTGGTGCATGAGCCGGGTAGGATTAGGGTTAGTAAGCTGGATAGGGTAGGGATGAAAGAGGGGGTGGTATTAGGTGTGGAAACTTTCCCAATGTACGATTGACGAAAGGTGTGGTTTTTTTAGGAGATTAAAGTTGCCATCTAGGGTACGTGAAACTGGGTTTTGGTTTTTGCATGGCATTTTGGCCTCTAAGGCTCTCCTGTTTGTTACGGGGTTGGCGAGGGAGGGCAGCTGTTCCAGATGTGGGATGCCTGATGCAGCATATCATGCTGTGTATTTTTGTGGGTGCCTGGGAAGGGTTAGGGAATGGTTTGGCCAAGTTCTTCGTATAGTGGGGGAGGGGGTGTTATGACCTTTCGGGCTTTAAGTTTAAATGTGGGGGGTTGTACAGATGATGTGCGATGTGCGGTCATGTATCTTGTTTTAGATTTTTTGCATGTATAGTGGGGTATGAGGGAGGTTAGGAGTGAGGTAAGGATCAGGGCTCTGGCGGCCCGTTTTTATAGAAAGAGGTGTAGAAATCAATGCTTGTACGGGAGGGCGTGGTCACATTTTTTCCCAGAGGGGTATCGCCTCCTCAAGATGGGTCTTTTGTTGGGGGGGGGGAGAGGATGAGGAAACCTAAGGGGGCTGGTTTCCGGGGGGGGGGGTTGAGTGTGTGTGTGTGTGTGTTGGTAGGTGTGTGCAGTTTTGGTTTGGGGTTTGGTGGGGGGTAGTTGGTGTTGGGTAGGAATGGGTTGGGGAGAGTTGTGCATCTGTTTTTTGACTTATGACTTTTATTATGCAAGGGCATGGGGGGGGGGATTTGTTTATGACTTTGACAGGTGAGTGTTTGGTAGCACTGTTTTGATCTGGACTTTGGACTTTGGGTTGGGTTTTTGCTTTTCCTGGTATGATTGGGGGTTTTCCCTCTTTGCTTCAGTTATGAGGTTATGGTGGTGGTCAGGGTTCCCTGTTCCATGTTGTGTGGGACCGATCTATGGTAGGGTTTTATTATATATTTCTTGAGAATTCATGTGCGGTGATTATTTTCTTGTCATGTGCTTAGGTACAACACTGTGTTTTATGAATATAGCTGTACATGTGTGTTTCATAAAATATATATTGCAGCCTTTTTGCCTTCTGGTGGGTTTTAGAGGGTGTTATGTGTGTGTTCTTTGTGGATAGTTATCCAGAGTTGTGGGTGATTCATAGTGTATTGTGTTAAGTAAAAGGACACAAATGCAACTAATGTGACATTTTATTGTGGCAACGTTTCGCTCTCCAGGAGCTTTTTCAAGCCGTTACAAACGATATATGGACGGCTTGAAAAAGCTCCTGGAGAGCGAAACGTTGCCACAATAAATGTCACATTAGTTGCATTTGTGTCCTTTTACTTAACATATTGTCGGTAATTCTACCAATATTATTACATAGTGTATTGTAATGTTGCTGACATGTATGTCAGTAGAGACATGGGTATCTTTGGCTCTTATGTCTCGATCGGAACTCAAAATCAGTTTTGGTTTTGAGTTCCGTGGTTGGGGTAATTGTATCACTTGTGTGACGTGTATATCTTCAGGTGTGATATGTCAGGGTTCTTTTTGTATTCCCTAACCTTTAGTTTTCAGGAGGTGGGGGCAGATGCTTCCTTAGGGGGGGTACTGAAACACCGTCTGAGGGTGTGTGTTTTTGTGTTCATGTTTAATTAATATTTGGAGAGGTATTGTAACGTGTCATATATATGGAACATGGTTAATTGTAATCTGGTGGAATGCGTGGGTGGCTATTAGGCCTCATGTTTAAAGGGTTTGTTGTTTTGCCCTTTGTGGCACCGTGGTTTCCGGGGTTGTGGAAATAAGTCTCATTGCCGTATTTAGCATATCCTTATAATTCTATTTGGGTCACGAGTTTCAGTAAGTTGACAATAACATTTTTCTTCTATGTAGGTTATTGTTGGACCATTCTTAATGTATAAACATGTATCAGTCTACTGTACCCCAGCAATGGGGTTTTGTTTTTTAGTTGTAAGTTTGTATTCTGTATAATGTTCATAGGCTCGTGTATGTCATTTCAATGAAATATTAAAAAGAATAACTAAGGAGGGGGTGGGAGGTTTGGGATGGTTTTTGATTTTACTTAGTTTCTATAGTTTGTAATGGTATAGAAAATGCCAATGGTCACTTGTATTTTGTCTGTTACATAGTGTTTTATGTATATTTTGTGTAAGATATCTTGTTATAAAGTACATGGTATATATTGTACGAAGAATGAGGTGTTATATTTTATTAGTAGGAATGCCATTAGATATTATTTGCTATGTTTCTGGTTCCATGTCTGTACTCCTGTATGGTTCTTAAATAAAATATAAAAAAAGAAAGTAGTAGGATGGTGTTTCTGGAGAGACACAACTAGCCAGCAAGCGTACCACTATATTCTCACGCTATTTATTGTGAATGCGTATATTTTATGTTGGAAAGCAGTGAGCCATAAAGCTGGAAATGGAACCTAGGCCACAATTAATGTGGCACAGCATGAAAAATACTGATATAATATTTCTGTTTATCGTTGTTCATGTTTGAGTGTCTCTTGTAAATAAGCTTCAGGATGGGGCGTTCAAGATCATTGGGCAGCCTGACACTGAAGAGGCCAGATAGGCCTAAACACTAAATATTTTCTTCATATGTCCTACCTACCATTTCTGAGATATCGTCTTCAAAATGGAAATTCTGGGTTCAGATGTTGACACGGTATCAAGATAGGCTAGGCTTCTGCACTTGTTTTTCAGCTACGTAATTTCAAGACGTCGCTTGTCTTCCCACTGCGTAATTTAGTGGGTATTGAACCTTATTTGGTGGTTTGCCGCAAAATTGGTGTTGGACAGTTTTTGTGGCAGAGAGATCATTGTGGTTTAGCGGTTCAGTATGGTGACTGGAGAATTTTTTTTTAATCCAAGAACTACGCTATTTTTTTGTGTGTGTGAGAGAAGAGGAATCACAGCGTTCTGTAGTTTTTACTTGACTTATATGCGATTTGTTAGATCGTATACACACCTGCCAATGAATGGACAGGATTATATTAATGAAGATTGTTGATAATGCTTTAATGGGCACGTAAGTTCTCCCGTCTGAGCAAAGCTCAGACCTCTACAACACAATTGTCCTCAAATATTTGTTAAGTTATACCATGAATTAAGGAAAGATCCTGGACTTCACCTTACCAAACAGATAAAGCAAATGTGATAGTAATTATGGACAAGGTAGATTATAGTGGAAAAATGAACATGTTATTAGCCAATCCCCATCCCCAACACAACAATAACACCTGACTAAACATTCACCTTTGTAGTGTAGTAACATTCAGGAAGTGTGCGGTTTGACAAAGGTTAATGATCTGGTAGTGTGTTAGTCCCGCTATCATAAACACCGTGTAAAATGCACACTTATCTCACCCTGAGACATAGTGTACAGCACAGCTTGACTCTTATCCCAAAACCAAGATGAACTAACCAAGTTTTTAAGATATCGAAGAATGTATGCAATTGCGAAAATCTGATTCTTCATGCGATGTTGCTTTTGTTTGTTTTTTTTGCTATGGAACATGACTAGTGTTTCCTGAGGCATGTGTTTCTCATATGATGATATCTTAAGTGATTACCTGGCTCATTGGAAATACATTCTCCACCCCAACAATATGTATGTAGGCATTATGTATGTATATATGTTTGTATGTATGTGTTTACGTGTGTGTGTGTCCTCACCTAATTGTGGTTGCAGGGGTCGATTCATAGCTCCTGGCCCCTCCTCTTCACAGGTCGCTACTAGGTCCACTCCTTGCTCCATGAGCTTTATCATACCTCTTCTTAAGCTTATATATCTGTATCAAACTGTTGAAGAACATGCAGGATTTGAAGGCTCCATCTTTTGATAATGTAACTAGAGGTAGGCCATCAGGAAAGGTTATCACAGTGTGATCATCTGAATGCTGAAGACCACTCATTCTTGCGATCATATTTTATGAATGTACTATGTGCCCAGAAGGGCTCAATGTAGATATTAGTAGAATAAAAACATATATACCAGTATAAGATAAACTAATCTGAAGGATTCTGTAAACTCTTGAGGAAGTGAGTTAAAATATTCATTAGCCAAGGAGAGTATAAAAGACCTACTAGTTGTGGTTTTTTCATATTTATCAGCAAAATTGAAAATATATCATAATGGGTTCATGTATGTATTGACCAATACCATGAGTAAAGCATCAAAATTAGTACTGGAAGTAATGGTATAACTCAGGTTCTTATGAATATGCAAATATCCCTCAAGTATGAGGTCCACACTTATGACTACGTTTCGCACACACTTGCACCATCGTGTCACCTGTTAATTTTCCAAGTCGGACCCAAATGTCGTCATAAATTTCATTCTCCAGTGCCTGGGTTATTTGAGTATTGTTCCAGACACAGTGTTGTTCCAGACACAGTGTTGTTCCAGACACAGTGTTGTTCCAGACACAGTGTTGTTCCAGACACAGTGTTGTTCCAGACACAGTGTTGTTCCAGACACAGTGTTGTTCCAGACACAGTATTGTTCCAGACACAGTGATGTTCCAGACACAGTGTTGTTCCAGACACAGTATTGTTCCAGACACAGTATTGTTCCAGACACAGTATTGTTCCAGACAGTATTGTTCCAGACACAGTTTTGTTCCAGACACAGTATTGTTCCAGACACAGTATTGTTCCAGACACAGTGTTGTTCCAGACACAATATTGTTCCAGACACAGTGTTGTTCCAGACACAGTGTTGTTCCAGACACAGTGTTGTTCCAGACACAGTGTTGTTCCAGACACAGTGTTGTTCCAGACACAGTGTTGTTCCAGACACAGTGTTGTTCCAGACACAGTGTTGTTCCAGACACAGTGTTGTTCCAGACACAGTGTTGTTCCAGACACAGTGTTGTTCCAGACACAGTGTTGTTCCAGACACAGTGTTGTTCCAGACACAGTTTGTTCCAGACAAGTTTGTTCCAGACACAGTATTGTTCCAGACACAGTGTTGTTCCAGACACAGTGTTGTTCCAGACACAGTGTTGTTCCAGACACAGTGTTGTTCCAGACACAGTGTTGTTCCAGACACAGTATTGTTCCAGACACAGTGTTGTTCCAGACACAGTGTTGTTCCAGACACAGTGTTGTTCCAGACACAGTATTGTTCCAGACACAGTGTTGTTCCAGACACAGTGTTGTTCCAGACACAGTGTTGTTCCAGACACAGTTTGTTCCAGACACAGTGTTGTTCCAGACACAGTGTTGTTCCAGACACAGTATTGTTCCAGACACAGTGTTGTTCCAGACACAGTGTTGTTCCAGACACAGTGTTGTTCCAGACACAGTGTTGTTCCAGACAGTGTTGTTCCAGACACAGTGTTGTTCCAGACACAGTGTTGTTCCAGACAGTGTTGTTCCAGACACAGTGTTGTTCCAGACACAGTATTGTTCCAGACACAGTGTTGTTCCAGACACAGTATTGTTCCAGACACAGTATTGTTCCAGACACAGTATTGTTCCAGACACAGTGTTGTTCCAGACACAGTATTGTTCCAGACACAGTATTGTTCCAGACACAGTATTGTTCCAGACACAGTATTGTTCCAGACACAGTATTGTTTCAGACACAGTATTTTTCCAGACACAGTATTGTTCCAGACAGTATTGTTCCAGACACAGTATTGTTCCAGACACAGTATTGTTCCAAACACAGTATTGTTCCAGACACAGTATTGTTCCAGACACAGTGTTGTTCCAGACACAGTATTGTTCCAGACACAGTGTTGTTCCAGACACAGTATTGTTCCAGACACAGTGTTGTTCCAGACACAGTATTGTTCCAGACACAGTGTTGTTCCAGACACAGTATTGTGTCATTTATTCTTCAAGTTCTTAAGAATAGCAGTTGCATTTGGTCTCTTCCGCCTGAACAGGTTGTGTTGCCCCATTGCTTGGTGGCTAAAGCTCTCGCTTCAAACGGCGCGTCCGGGTTCGATTCCCAGCGAGGGTAGAAACATTGGGCGTGTTTCCTTACATCGGTTGTCTATGTTCACCCATCAGTAAAACGGGAACCTGGAAGTTGGTCGAGTGGCGTGGGTCGCATCCTGGGACCTAATTTGCGGGAAATGCTCAGCATAACAAGCGGCTTTCTATATACATAGCAGTATGTCATTGATGTCAGCTATGGTCTGTATACCTTGTACATGTACTTGTAGTAAATAAAGATATTATTATTATTATTATTAAACAATGCACAGTTGATTGGTTGATTGCAATGCAACAAACATCCGGTGGCCTAATGGCTAAAGCTCTCGCTTCATGCACGGAGGGCCCGGGTTCGATTCCCGGCGGGGTGGAAACATTTCGATGCGTTTCCTTACACCTGTTGTGTATTGTACCTGTTGTCCTGTTCACCTAGCAGCAAATAGGTACCTGGGTGATAGTCGACTGGTGTGGGTTGCATCCTGGGGGACAAGACTAAAGACCCCAATGGAAATAAGACAGACAGTTCTCGATGACGTACTGACTTTCTTGGGTTATCCTGGGTGTCTAACCCTTAGGGGTTAAAAATCCGAACAAAATCTTATCTTATCAAACAACCTCAGCAGTCTAGTGCTTACTGGATAATTTACAAAAACTGATGTAATAATTTCTTGTCTAGATTGCATCATTAGAAACTCTTGGATAGGTTAGGTACGACTGGTCAGGAAACAGGACAAGTGCTTCCTGACGTGGGTCTTAGCCATACAATGACTTACCACTGGAGTCTTTGGTCATGCGACGAGGCTTTCCACTGGCTTACCCGTTCACGAATTAAAAAATTAAGATTTTGTATGAAAATATCAGGGGTATCAAAGATCATACTGATGTCTTTGTACTGTTAGTGCATTACCATACAAAGATATAACTAACAGTTTTGATGGTGTCTACAACTCAAGGATATTCATCAGATAACGTAGGTGGAGCATGATTGTTAATGGAGTTTATAGCCTATCGACTACACAAGCGTCATTAAAACTGGTTGTAAACTGTTCACCAGAAGTCGAGAATATTTTAATTCCTAAAGATATTTGAAACTCTGCTCACATATACGCTGAGAGACATACACCTATAAATGCATAAATGACTGCAAGATGGTGGATTAATATCGCAGGCGCATCAACACGGTCTGTGTCTGTGTCGAGCTGGTGAAAGGGACGATTTACCCGACAAACGCAGCAGTGGTGTTACCAGCAATAATTCGAGATGCCTACGGAATTGACAACAACGATATTTATGGCATAGCAATAAATGGAAGTGTATGGATCTTTGTCAAGCTGAATACTGCTGCTGTCTACAAGCGGCTTGTTGACAAATATGAGAATGTCTGCTTGCCCATCAATTCATCGTTGGAGGTGAAGCTTCGGGATGTATCTCGCAACTATACATGGGTGAAGATTAGGAATCTGCCATTTGGGGCTACTGAACAAGATGTCAGGGATGCCATTAAGGAGTATGGTCTCATACACTATGCTACAATGGGACGATGGGCGGATGGTTTGTACGAAGGAATGCCTGAGGGTTCCTTTAACTTGAAGATGACAATTCAACGGGCCATACCGTCGTATGTGGTATTGGCGGATTTTAGGTCGCAGGTGTACATGACCTATGTGAGGCAATGGAGGACCTGTCGCCTCTGTGGCTCTTTTGAGCATTTAGCTGCTGATTGTGAGAGGCGGCAGGGAAGGCGCCATGATGAGACGGGTGTCGTCACCTCTGAAGAGGCTACTGCTGCCAGGGTGGACGGTGAGGTCGTGGCTCCAGCTGGGAAGTGGAGTGATATTGTGAAGGGGACTGCGGAGGTGTGTGAGACCCTTCCAGTGGTGTCACAGGTCGAGGAGGCATGCGTGGTAAGTGATGTGCCTGTGGAGTTGGACTTATGCATAGGGGCTGTGTTGCCCGAGGACCTGAGGGATGTGTTTGACAGTCCTTAGAGGAAGGATGATGAGGGCGCTCGTAAGACTGAAGAAGAGCTGTTGTGTGAGATGGGAGGGCTGGTGGGTGACAGCCCTGAAGGTAATAGTTTGAGTATAGGGGAAGTGCGTGTGTTGGTGCATAGGACTGAATGTGGGATGAACATGGATGCTAGCAGTGATTCGCGAAAGAGGTCCATGGGAGTGGAGGACGATGATGTCCTGACCCCTGCCCAGAGAACGGGAAAGAAGGTTTGAGTTGATGCTTCACAGAAGGCGTGTAAAGGGTTGAAGGGGACAGCAGGGGCTAATGGTGTGCAAGCAAGGGAGTTGGCGCCAGTAAGAGTTTGGGGCATAGGATAGCAAAGTCAAAAGAAAAGCCACCTCACATCTATTCAAGTGTCTCATGATGAATGTTAATGGGTTGAGAGCTGAAGTGAAGAGGGCATGGGTTACAGTTACTCTGAGACGGTTCGCAATTGATGTGGGTTTTCTTCAAGAACATAACTATAAGTATGGATAGGACCTTTTGATGTCTGGATATAGTGTGTATGCGGGTAGTTCTGGGGGCCTCAAGGGTGGGGTTGTGATAGTTATTAAAGATAACAGTCCCTTTCAGTTGATGTCTTGGGAGGAGGGGAGGGTGATACACGTTGATGGTGTGGGGGGGGGGGTTGCGGGTGACATTCATAGGGGTTTACTTGCCGGCTGTTGGCAGCAGGAGGGTAAAGGAAGAGATTGTTTGGGATCAATTGGTTCACTTTTTGGGCAGTATGGCTGACGTAGTGGTGATTGATAGAGATTGGAATAGCATTATTAAGAAGAAGGATGTGGAGCCGTGCGGGGTGGGTTGGGAACTAAGTGTGTTGAGAGATGACCTGGGGAGTGCAGGGGTGGTTGATGTGGTGGGGGGAGGAGGGGTGGTGGAGCATACCTTCGTGAGGAGGGGGTATGCTGCACGTTTAGATAGGATCTATGTGTCTAAGGTGGTCTCAGTGGGGGTGGTTCGTAGTGTGGATGTTGGCTTTTCTGATCACAGGGGTGTGTTGGCGGAGGTAGGGTGGGTTGGAATGGTTAAGTGGTACCCGGGCAGCTGGAAACTTAATGTGCGTCTTTTGGAGGGGGTGGAGGGTAGGGGGTTATTTGAGGAATGGTGGGGGCATCTTTGGGCCAAGGAGAATTTGGAGGAGGATGAAATCATGTGGTGGGAGCAGATTGCTAAGCCGGCTGTAAGGGATTATTATAAGGCGAGAGGCAGGGAGGAGGCGCAGTGGAGATACAGGTTGCAGAAGTATTTGGAGGGACAATTGGAACTTTGTAGTGAGGGTAGGTCAGGAAGGCAGCTTGTGGAAATGGTGGAGATAAAAAAACATGTTATGGGCGTTACAAAACGAGCAATTTGATGTGATACGTTTGAAAGGGGGCCTTGAAGAGGCCTTATGGGGTGATAGACCATCGGCTTGTGTTTTGCGTGCTTTTCGGAAATGAAGGGAGAGTACGATGATGATGCGGATGGTGGTGGAGGAGGGGGTGAATGGATATACTGCGGGGCAGGTAATGGGGTCGACATAGGCCATAAGTTTATATTTGGGGCATTGGTATGACCATTATTTGCGGAAGGGAGTGGGTAAGGAACGAGAGAAAGATATAGTGGAGGAGGGGGTTGTGTGAGTCTTGGATGAGGACAGGGAGGATATGGGTGGGGAGATTAGTGAGGAAGAAGTATGGATGGCGGTGAATAGTTTGAGCAAAAGGAAGTCGCCGGGGGTGGATGGACTCCCTAATGACTTTTACGTAGTTCATTGGGGTGTTATGAAAGCGTGTTTGGTAAAGCTATTCAACTGTATGAAACAGACTGGGGTTATGGGGTTATCTCAGCGTACTGGGATGGATGTGTTGGTTAACAAAGGGGGTGGCGGGGATACCATTAGGAATTATATGGGTCTGTCGTTAATGTGCGCCGATTATAAGATATTTGCAAAAGTGTTGGGTAACAGGATTAAACGTGTGATTGGGAGGGTGATTGTGAGGGGGCAATATGGTATTCCGGGGCATAGCATGCAAATGGGACATGAAAGGATTCGAGATTTTATTGATAGTGGTGTGGGGGTGGTATTTTAGCAATAGACTGGCAGGCAGCATATGATTGTGTGGATAGGGGTATGTTATGGAGGATTATGAGGAGATAGGGTTTTGGAGAGGAGATAGTGGGATGGGCGGAGACTTTGTATAAGGATGCGAGGGTGAGGGTGAAAATAAATGGTTTAGTGGGTGGGGATGTGTATATGGGGAAAGGTTTGTGGCAAGGATGTCCCTTGTACATTAACAACAAACTGTGCAAAACATTAACATTATATAATGACAATGATACTAAGAAAATTCTTATCTGATACCACTCAAGTTGTGATTTATAAACCAATATATAAAGGATTAACCATCTAATTGAATATTTCAAGATAATTATATGAACTGTACAAAATAAATTGACCACAAGACACACAACACTTGACAAAAGACCAACTTAATTTCCTACCCCTATCCCTATTAGACTACTCCTATCACTTAATACAAGCACGTATCCCAACCCACAGAGCATATATCACCATAAGAACATACAATTATTCATAAACACACACACACACACAATAAGAACTGTTGCATGCAAAGAGTATGTAACCTTTATTCGGAGCATGTTAACACACCCACATAGGCTCCCCTCCAACCAGCGAACCATCGTTAAGGGTTTGGTGATGAGCGCCCCATCATCAAATCAACGACTCGGTTCAGCCAATTAAATGCGAGTTTAACAATGACAAAAGGTGATGTGGTTACCACTCGCAGTTTGTCATTGGAATTCCTGCATAGAGCTGGTTGTGGAAAGTTGTCTGTCTTTTGGCTACTGCTTAGCCTAGACAACTGTGGCGTGCACTAAACACTACTCCTTTGTATATAGTGTACATAGGTGTAAATATCACTTTGTTATACTTGGTGAAGGAAAAGACAAAAGTCTTATATAATCACAATTACTTGGTGAAGGAAAAGATAAAAGTTTGGAATTAATCTAGCTGATTTTTGAAGAAATACAATTTCAATACATCTTCTACTGTGTTTCTTTGCTCCAAGCTTCCTTTACACTCAGGTTAACAGGCCA
>WNWK01008113.1:0-87461 GCA_009830355.1 Cherax destructor
GTGAAGGGAGTATTGCTGGGGATGGCAGGGTAGTCACTGTGTGAAGGGAGTATTGCTGGGGATGGATGCTGCTTGCATTGGCTTGCGAAACGTTGCTTCTGCCTTCCTTCCCCTCTGAACACAACATAATGACAAAAACACACCGCTGCCCAAATATATAGGCCTATGAACTCAAAATAAGTTGTAAAAACAACTGTTGATTATTAAAAAAGGAAAGTAGGAGGCTCGAACCCTGGTCTCTATATTGACACTCCGTGTTTTCCTCCACAGTTTATTGCAACTTAATTTGAGTTGATAAACGATGTGGCCCTGAGGCAAGTAATGATGTCTACTGATACAGCTCCTGGGCCAGTTACAGTATTACAAATAAATCCTACCAATCAGAGGCCCGGGTTAGATGGTAGAACATCAGACTATCAATTTACAGACCCCGGGTTGAGCTCCTTCATTCACCTTTCTTTTTATCCATATAGACCTATCTTTTTGTAGGGTAAATATAGATCTTGGTGAGGCTTAGGCTTTATTTGTATTATGTTACAGAGTGTAGTGCTAGGCCTACCAGGCCTATTGCAAGGCGAGAGAGTGTCTAGAGTATTAGTGAGGACTAGGCCGAGTCTTGTGGAGTAGACCTAAGGCAAATGGCAGCACAAGGCCTAGTGTGGTCTAGACAGGAATAGGCCTATATCATATGTCCGCACTGAGCCTAGTAAGCTCTAGGTAGGACTAGTAAGTAAATAAGTATATTTAGGTATACACAGATACAGTTACATAGATTATCATACATGGCAGCATGTGTGTGGAGAACCCAGAATAACCCAAAAAAGTCAGACAAAATGACTTATTTCCATTGGGCTTATGCTAGATGGCAGCAATTGGCCTAGTGAGCTCTAGGTTGGATAGGCCTATGCCAGACGGCAGCACTAGGTCTAGTGAGCTCTAGGTAGGCTTATGCCAGAAGGGGCAGAAGGCAGCACTAGGCCTAGTGAGCTCTACGTAGGAATAGGCCACATGGCAGCACTACAGCTGTGTGTGTAATATGGGGTACCTGTACTCAGGTTTGTCTCCGAATTACAGGTTGCGTTGCAACCTGTAATTCGTTCTGTGCTATTGCTGCGTGTTGCATTGAGCGTTTTGTAGTCTGTTTGTTATAGCAGTTTACGCCAGCAACACGTGTTAGGTGACTGAGTATTCCCTGCAAAAGTTGCCCACACTATCTCTACACAGCTGCTGGAAAATTGTTACTTCTATTGGTATTGAATATCAACGAATTCTTATCGCTGCACAGCTTCATGAGTGTATACGCTTCAAATTGAAGGATGACTCGGGTAATATGGCGTAACAAACTGAAGTTTCTGTTGCTATGGGAGCTATTAATAGCCGATCCTTGAAGCGGTTCCTTCAAAACGCAGGAGGACAAACATCTAAATGACGGAACTAACAGCCATTTGGAGAAACTGGTGGTGAGTCGGGGTTGTCTCGAGGAGGAGAGGAGTCAGCTTTGTTATCGCTTGAGTTACCTAAAGTCAACCTTGAGACGGCCAGGGAACACCGAGCACTTGCTAACAAACAGTTTGATAGAGAGGTGAGGAAGCAATTTCAGCGAACTGTGGATGACAATTTCAGCGTTCGAAAATGTGTGTCTTTAGTACCTCAGTTTTCTGATTCTGAGCCTGAACAATTTATCGAGTCTTTTGAAAATCAGACTCGAGCACAGCGATGGCCATTCGAGCATTGTGCAGCACTGGTATACACAGCAATATACGGAAAAGTACAGCAGTTTACAGCTGGTTTGGGTTATGACGAGTTCAAAAATTACGACGTAGTGAGAGCAGCAATACTGGGCGCATATCAGTGCATTCCCGCCAAGTATAGGCGGGAATTTTGAGCAAATGTCAACTGGGTCAGTCCTATGTGGACTTAGTTCGTGGGCAATCTAAAACATTCACTAAGTGGTACAAAGCCATTGATTGGTGTCACTAATTTTAGTGGGTTAGTGCAAATGGTACTGATTGACAACCTTCATGAGTCAAAGGAGATAAATGGTACAAAATACCGACACGATGGAAAAATAAATGCAGAATAATGCGATTCTTTATTGACAACGTTTCGCCCACACTGCGTGAATAGTACGTGAGTATTTATAGAGTGGAGAGTCAGGTGGAGAATGTTGGGCAAGTTGGATCTGAGACGGTGTGTATGTAGTTGTGGGATAATGAAGAAGTTTCTTGGCAAGGGATTCAGCTGTTATAAAAGCCGTTGTTCTGGTTGAAATTGTTAGATATACAGATAAGTGATGATTCAAGTATTCTGGGGTATTGCTTTCTTCTCTGGTGATATGTTTAGCGTTTCTGTAGTTGATTAAATAGCTGTTTAAGTTTCGGTGTTGAGCACAGGTGTTCTTTAAATCGTCAGATCTGCCTGCGTACTGGTGATCTGAAATATGTGTTTGGAGGTCTCTGGATGTATCGCCCACATATAATTGGTTGCAGTCATTGCAAGGGAGTATGTATACTCCTGCAGAGAATTGAACCTTGTCCTGTCTATTATTGGTGATGTGATTCATGGTCGTGGATGTGAAGGTAGACACTTGGAATTAGGTATTGGAAAAGATGTTAGAAACGTGCTTGGTAATGGAGTTGGTGGGGAGGACTATGTATCTCTTCTCGACAGTGTCTTCTCTGGGTGTGTTAAAGATGTTATATGTATAAATATTGGTAGAATTACCGACAATATGTTAAGTAAAAGGACACAAATGCAACTAATGTGACATTTTATTGTGGCAACGTTTCGCCCGTCGTCTGCAGTCTCTAATGAAGTGACGAGGATAGTGAAGTTCAGAAAATACTTGTTCAGTAAGAGAGCATTCTTTCTCAAGGAACTCACTGCTGCAGATTCTGAGTGAACGCAGGAAAAGGCCTATAATTACACCACGTTTAGTTTTGGTGTCGTGGTGAGAGTAGAAGTGGAGAAGATCGTGTGTATTGGTAGGTTTTTGATAGACTTTAAAATGAAGTTCATGGTCAGCTTTGCAGAGAAGAACATCAAGGAAAGAAGTGTTGTCGACTTCTTCTTCTAGTGTGAACTGGATTGATGGCTCGACCTGGTTGAGCTTGTGTTGGAGAGCTTGAACGTTGAAGCGTCTGGGAGTTATGATGAGAATGTCGTCAACATAACGGAGCCAGGTGACAGAAGAGCGAATAATAAAGGAAAAAACGCTCAGCTTCCAGATGTTCCATGTATAGGTTCGCCAGGACGGCACTAAGTGGGGAACTCATGGGTAGTCCAAAAATCTGCTGAAAAAGGTGATTTTTCGAATGAGAAACATGTAAAGCCAACACTCAGTTCAACAAGGTTGATGAAATTGCTGCCTGGAATAAGAAGGTCAAGAGAATCGTCAACTTTCCTGCGCAGGAGATTGATGGCTTCTGTAGTAGGTACCTTGGTGAATAGGGAAGTTACGTCAAGGTTAGAGAGTTTCTTGTTGTTCATGTTAATGTTGCGAATGTGATTGAGAAGATCACCAGAGTGTTTGAAATGTGCTTGACTGATGGTGCCCAAGAGTTTAGAAAGGTGTTTAGCAAGAATCCCTGAGAGTTGGTGGGGAACACTGCCTATTCCGTACATTCTGGCGGGTCTGGGTTGCAGGGAATGGTATACAGAAGTTTCTTTCCTTGTGAGTCCCTCAGTATGAGGCGAGTCTTGCGAAGAAATGTTTTGGTAAGGTTGTCCACTTTGTTCCTTTTGAGAGGCTTGTAGTATCTGGGACATTAAGTAGATTGAGCATTGTGTTCTTGTTGTCGTCAGTGTTCAACATTACGACACAACTTGTTTCATCAGCGGTGGTGATCCTGATGGTCGTGTCTTCTGCTAAAGCTTTAAGAGCAGCGATGTAACGTCGAGGTAGGACTGGGGAGCTGTGTTGAAATGGCCTCAGAAATGATACCTTGCAACGGTAGACTTTTTGGAAATCAGAATCATTGCATCTGTAATTTTCAGCTATGAAATTGAGGTTTTCTTTCGGTTTTGTAACTCCTGTAGCGAATTTAAGGCCTAAGCTGAGGGCTTCGGTTTCTGTACTGGAGATTGGTCGAGATGAAAGATTCTGAATAATTAATAGGTAGTGTTCCCCACCAACTCTCAGGGATTCTTGCTAAACACCTCTCTAAACTCTTGGGCACAATCTTTCCAGCACATCTCAAACACTCTGGTGATCTTCTCAATCACATTCGCAACATTAACATCTTGAACAAGAAACTCTCTAACCTTGACGTAACATCCCTATTCACTAAGGTACCTACTACAGAAGCCATCGATCTCCTGCGCAGGAAAGTTGACGATTCTCTTGACCTTCTTATTCCAGGCAGCAATTTCATCAACCTTGTTGAACTGAGTGTTGGCTTTTACATGTTTCTCATTCGAAAAATCACCTTTTTCAGCAGATTTTTGGACTACCCATGAGTTTCCCACTTAGTGCCGTCCTGGTTAACCTATACATGGAACATCTGGAAGCTGAGCGTTTTTCCTTTATTATTCCCTCTACTGTCACCTGGCTCCGTTATGTTGACGACATTCTCATCATAACTCCCAGACGCTTCAACGTTCAAGCTCTCCAACACAAGCTCAACCAGGTCGAGCCATCAATCCAGTTTACACTAGAAGAAGAAGTCGACAACACTTCTTTCCTTGATGTTCTTCTCTGCAAAGCTGTCCATGAACTTCATTTTAAAGTCTATCGAAAAACTACCAACCAACACGATCTTCTCCACTTCTACTCTCACCACGACACCAAAATCAAACGTGGTGTAATTATAGGCTTTTTCCTGCGCGCACTCAGAATCTGCAGCAACGAGTTCCTTGAGGAAGAATGCTCTCTAATTGAACAAGTATTTTCTAAACTTCACTATCCTCGTCACTTCATTAGAGACTGCAGACAACGGGCATATAACATCTTCAACACACCCAGAGAAGACACTGTCGAGAAGAGATACATAGTTCTCCCCACCAACTCCATTGCCAAACACGTTTCTAGCATCTTTTCCAATACCTAATTCCAAGTATCTACATCCACCACCATCAAGGACATTACCAGTAATAGACAGGACAAGCTTCAATCCTCTGCAGGGGTATACCTAATCCCTTGTTACGTGGGCGAAACATCCAGAGACCTCCAAACACGTATTTCAGAATACAAGTACGCAGGCAGATCGGGTGATTTAAAGAACACCTGCATTTAACACCGTAACTTCAACAATATTTAATCAACTTCAGAAGCGGTAAACTTACAACCAGAGAAGAAAACAGTACCACAGAATCCTTGAATCCTCACTTATCTTCATATGTAACAATTTCAACCAGAACAAAGGCTTCTATAACATAGATGAACACCTTGCCAAGAAACTTCATAATTTTCCTACATAACTACATAAACACATGCCCGCCTCATAGGGGTCCATCTCAGATCCAACCTACCAAACTTTCTCGACGTTCCCTTATAGATCCGTCTCAAATCTAACCTGCCCAGCATTCTCCACCTGACTCTCCACCTTATAAATTATCATGTACTATTCACCTAGGTAGATCTGTTTGTGACTTGATAAAGCCCACTGTGTGGGCGAAACGTTGTCAATAAAGGATTGCATTAGTCTGCATTTGTGTTTATTTTTCCTTCTTGAGTCATATGGGCCACTTCATTAGAGGCTGCCAGGCTTGCTGACGCATTTGAGGACAACTGCTCCTTGTCGGAGCGATCCTGTAAGTTTTCCTCCCAACAGCCTAGTATAGACAGAGATCGTCGTGGAGGGACCTCTGATTGGATTACAAAGAGGGAGCTGAACACCGATGTCTGTCTCAAAGTCAGCATCGCGAACAACGACGTCTGCCTCATAGTCAACATGGAGCATGCGATAAAAATTCCGAACCCTTCACTTGCTATTACTGTCGTAAGCTTGTCACATAAAGGCTACTTGCCCCAAGTTAGCTAACCCAGAGGCTAGTAGTAAGTTAAATATGCCACCACCATTAAGAAAAAATAGCTATCATTCTGGCTGAAACAAATCAGCAGAAAATAGAGGCCTGTATGACAACCTTTTACAGTCACAATCAAGTCTCCCTTAAGGAGAATGAAATTCCCATTTAGGTATCCACCTTCAGGGATACTGGGACTTATTGCTCCCTCCTAAAAGAGGTAGTTCTTCCAATTTTTGAGACCTCTTTAAGCTCCTCAGTGTTATTAAAAGCTTATTGGGGAGCTATGTTTTCTGTACATAGAATATTTATTACCAGTAAATATTATGCTGGGTATTTAATGGTAGGTGTGTCTGGGGGATTCCCCATGAAAGATGCTGCATTATTGCTTGGCAATAATCTAAATACTAGTGTAGACAGCCTGTACTGTCTGCATAGACAGCCTATGCTGTCTGCCAGCTGAGTTCATATTTCGTGCCATGCTCGTGCTGCCCATACCCACTTCAGTCTGCCCCACCATGTTCCTTCCTCACTTCTCGTCCAGGCATCCTAGAGTAAACAGGCCTACTTCTCTCTCCCTCACGAGCATGGCCCTCCCGGGCCATGGGCACAAACACACTGCCTGTGTACCCTCACGTTATCGCAAATAAAGCCTTATCATTGTTACCCCGCCTTGATCGATGATGCAATAATTTTAGAAAACACTAGGTGCTGTCCCAATCCCATAGTAACCACCAAAATCTCTTCTTCAATATTGGCCATAACTCGGGCAATGTCCAAAGAAATGTCTAAAAAGAATACTGACCTATCTTTGAAGGTCTGCGATCAAGGGCTCGACAATTTATTTTACGAGGAAAACTGGCCAGAGCTTCGTAAATCTATTGAAAAATCCCTGATCAAGCCTTCCTATTGCAGGGTCGCAGCATTGCCAGATGTTTCTGTTTCCATGTGCAAGGGACTGTCCTTTTAAGAAGAGCAACGAAAGGATTCTTCATTAGCCTCCGCTTTTAAATCTTCCATGGGCGAGTTCTATTCAGATCACCCGGTTAAATATGAAATTAAACACAGCTTTCTAGTGTGTTCAGAAACTAGTAAGGAGGTAGGGGGAAGTTTAAAAAATTAAGTAAAGTGGTAGTTCCTAAGAAATACAGAACTCAGGTTCTAAAATTAGCTCACAGTTCTTCACTAAAAAGATCTTATAGGATGTTAAAACATTTTAATTAGCCAGGTATAAGACGAGATGTGTGTAGTTACATCCGTTACTGTTGTGAGTGTCAGCAGTTGGGTAAGACCTGCACCACTCCATCCCATACCAGCGGATGGAGAGCCATTTGCGGAGTTTATTATCGACTTTGTGGGACCATAACCAAAAGCCAAGTCAGGTAACCAATACCTGTTTACAATTTTGAAAAATACTACTAGGTATCCCGAGACAGTTCCTATGCGTATTATAAACCCCAAGGTCATTCTTGAAGCCCTCATTAAGTTTATTTCCCACTTTGGCATTCCCCAATCGGTCCAGAGTGATCAGCGCACTAATTTTACAGCAAAATCCTTCAGAGAAGCTTTAACTAAACGGCGAGGAATTAATTAAAAACTGTCCACAACCTATCATCCTCAGTCCCAAGGCGCCTTGGAAAGGTTTCACCAAACCTTAAAAACTATAATGAGTACGTATTGAATGCATTTTCCTACAGACTGGGATGAATCACTTCCTCTGTTGTTGTTTGCAATGCGAGTAACTGTACAGGAATCAGCGGGGTCCAGTCCCTTTGAGCTGATTTTTGGACACAATGTGAGAGGTCCCCTGCGAGTGCTCAAGGAAGGATGGATGGGAGAAGACGCCTGCAAAACACACCACGATCTCTCATCGAGATTGCAGGTGGCCCGTCATCTGGCTAAGGCCAACTTAAAATCTACTTAAAACTAAATGAAACAAAGGTATGACAAAACTGCTAAATTTCGCTCCTTTAAACGAGGAGACAAAGTGTTGGTCCAGGAACCTGTGCCTGATCACACTGAAAGTAAGGTTTATGGGACTAATTAAAGTAATAACGAGAAATTATGATTTAAACCACTTGATAACACCTCTTGATAAACCCAGTGCTGGTATAATTTACCACATTAATCAGATTAAACTATTCTTTGAATCAAATAAGGTCCCAGTAATGATTTTGTCCTATTTCCCTGATCCTATGGACAACCCTTATTCCCTGTATACAATACTGGAGGTTCAAATCAGGCTCCCTAACTCCCATTCTCCAAGATCCTCGCCCCGTAATGTCAATATTGCAGAAGACCAAGTAGAAACATTACCCTTCTGCAAACCTATCCCAACCTATTTTCTGATGTTCCGAAAATCTGCAACCTTGGTTATCAGAATGTGGACGAAGGAACTGCAAAACCTATTAAACTCTCTCTCCCCAGAAAGCTAATCCTGTAAAACAGAAGCTACTTCAGCAGGTAGTAGCGTTTCTGCTTGAACATGGATTGGTGGAGGAATCGTCCAGTCTGTCGGCTTCGGAATGCATACTTGTTAAAAAGCCTGATGGAGGATTTCGGATGTGTACCGATTACTGTAAGATAAATGAGGTCACAGTACCGCATGCTCACCCACTTCCACGTTTGGACGATATAGTGGACTTTGTGGGTAAGGCCCCCTTTTGTTTCCAAATTAAATCTCCTTAAAGATTACTACCAGGTACTTTTAACAGATAATGCGAAGTATATTTCTGCCTTTCTATCTCCAGGAGGTCACTATCAATATACTGTGACCCCATTTAGAACGTGGAACTCACCTGCCAAATTCCAAAAATTGATCCATCAGATTATTAAAAAACTTGAAGACACAGCAGCATATCTGGACGATATAGTTGTAGTTTCTGATACGTATGATCAACTTGTGTCTCATTCTGAATCCTTCTCTGAGAGGCTCAGAACCTTTCAACTCACTATGAACCTAAGTAAATCATCTTTTGGCCAATGTATTATTATACCTTTTTTTAGGTCATGAAATAGGTAGTGGCAAAATAGAACCGAAATTTGCCAAAGTTTTGATTATAAAAAAAAAAACAATCCAGTCCTTTATGATAAGAAGTCCCTGCAAAGGTTCTTGAAAATGATAAGATTCTATAGAAAACTCTGCAGAACTATGCAGATATTGTAGCCTCCAAACCTCACTTACCAGTCACAAGAATTTATGTTGCTGGACCCCAAATTATCAAGAGGTATTTAGCTGTGTTAAACGTCTCTCATGAGCTGCACCCGCTCTTTTGTCTTCTGATTTTTCAAAACACTTTCTTTTACAGGTTGACGCTTGTGTTTTGGGTATTGGGGCAGTGTTACTCCATGCTTCTGGTGGGGTTGGTCTGCAGCCTGTGGCGTACTACTCAGCCAAGTATCAGGCCTATCAGTGGGCCTACTCTACTATTGAAAAAAAGGCCCTGATCATGGTACTGGCACTGTTGCATTTCGACGTGTTTCTCTGATTCTCTCCAGTATGTCACATATGGTGACCGTCTTCAGTGACCACAATCCTCTGACATACTACCTCAACATAGAACAAGAACACACGTCTCATGAGATGGACCTTAAGGTTGCAACCATACAACTTCACCAACCATACAACCTCACCAACCATACAACCTCACCATACACCACATTACCGGAAAAGATAATGTCCTGGCCGTCGCCCTCTCCAGATTGTAATTGTTAGGATGAGTTAGGGACAACATAAGTAGTAAGCTCTTTTTTTCCCCCTTATGGTCATAAGTAAAATTTGAGTTAATCTGACCTTAAAGTTTTTTTTTGTGAGGGGGATACTCGCTTCCGTCCACAAGTGTCTTGAACCTATAATAATAATAATATTTTATTTTTATTTTGACATGATATATGATTGTATAAAATAATATAATAGTTAGATGTACATGCCAAAAGCCCCTTTGTATGCAGAGCATTATGGGCAGACTTAATATTAACTTAAGATTAGGAAGGCAATTACAGATTACTATTTGGGTATTGGATATCTGAGTACAATGCAGTTTTAAATTTAGCTTATAAAACTTAACATAAATTATAAATAATGGTACTGGTTGAGTTAATAATATGGTAATGTCTTAATCTAGTAGTTTACAATAACTGGCAAGAACAGATAATTATATGGAAATCATTACAGATAATGGTACAAGTGAAATTAATTTATAATATTGGCGTATTACAATGGGACTCAGTGAGCAATGATAATTACAAATAGTGGTACAGTTTGGGTTAATTTATAATAAGGTAATGTCTCAATGGAGTAATTTAAAAACAATTTACAATAACTGGCAATAACCGATAATTATATGGACATTACATTGTACAAGTGGAATAAATTTACAATATGGGTGTATTACAATGGGACACAGTGAGCACTGATATTTTGAGGCAGTGGAGAGTGATTTGGTAGCTTTGTAGGTAAAGTTAAATACTGAGTATTTAGTTTTGGGTGAGTAGGTGGTTTTTAAGAAGTCTTGAATTGATGTATAGACAGGGGTTCCTTTGGTACTCACTAGTAAAGAATTCCAAATTTTTGGGCCCTTCATGTGAACAGAGTTTTTATATAGTGTGAGATGGACACGGGGAACATCAAAGAGTGATCTGTGTCTTGTGTTATGGTCGTGTGTCCTGTCCTGCTAGCCCTACTGTCTGCTGTCTCGCTCTAAGTTCGTGTCTGACTAGGAAGTCTCTTGGAGTTAAACAGTACCTAATAAGCTGAGACGAAAGGCAGTTCCATTAGTAATTCGTGCCATGGTGGCACACTACCCATGGAGGATGCCTAGTCCTGGCTATTAGAGCCCTTTTAGGGTAGGGGGTACGGCATGCTTAGAGCATGTTACATTTTAATGAGTGTATGTCACACACCCATATAGGCCTGCCTCCCGACCAGCAAACCAGGTACTAAGGGTTTAATGATTAACAGACCCGTCGTTATACCAGTACGTTTGTCTAAACAACCAATCACAAGGAAGCCCACAAAAACTGTGCAGAGATGTGGTACACTCGAGACACAACTTTGGCAGACTTGTCTTCCCTGCTGGTCGTCATGGGTCACTGTGACTTGTCTTCCCTGCTGGTCGTCATGGGTCACTGTGACTTGTCTTCCCTGCTGGTCGTCATGGGTCACTGTGACTTGTCTTCCCTGCTGGTCGTCATGGGTCACTGTGACTTGTCTTCCCTGCTGGTCGTCATGGGTCACTGTGACTTGTCTTCCCTGCTGGTCGTCAGGGTTCAGTGTGTCTTGTCTTCCCTGCTGGTCGTCAGGGTTCACTGTGTCTTGTCTTCCCTGCTGGTCGTCATGGATCACTGTGACTTGTCTTCCCTGCTGGTCGTCATGGATCACTGTGACTTGTCTTCCCTGCTGGTCGTCAGGGTTTACTGTGACTTGTCTTCCCTGCTGGTCGTCATGGTTCACTGAGTCTTGTCTTCCCTGCTGGTCGTCATGGATCACTGTGACTTGTCTTCCCTGCTGGTCGTCAGGGTTTACTGTGACTTGTCTTCCCTGCTGGTCGTCATGGTTCACTGAGTCTTGTCTTCCCTGCTGGTCGTCATGGATCACTGTGACTTGTCTTCCCTGCTGGTCGTCAGGGTTCACTGTGTTTTGTCTTCCCTGCTGGTCGTCAGGGTTCACTGTGTCTTGTCTTCCCTGCTGGTCGTCAGGGTTTACTGTGATTTGTCTTCCCTGCTGGTCGTCACGGTTCACTGTGTCTTGTCTTCCCTGCTGGTCGTCAGGGTTCACTGTGTCTTGTCTTACCTGCTGGTCGTCAGGGTTTACTGTGACTTGTCTTCCCTGCTGGTCGTCACGGTTCACTGTGTCTTGTCTTCTGTGCTGGTCGTCATGGTTCAGTGTGTCTTGTCTTCCTTGCTGGTCGTCATGGTTCAGTGTGTCTTGTCTTCCCTGCTTGTCGTCAGGGTTCAGTGTGTCTTGTCTTCCGTGCTGGTCGTCAGGGTTCACTGTGTCTTGTCTTCCATGCTGGTCGTCAGGGTTCACTGTGTCTTGTCTTCCCTGCTGGTCGTCAGGGTTCAGTGTGTCTTGTCTTCCCTGCTAGTCGTCAGGGTTCACTGTGTCTTGTCTTCCCTGCTGGTCGTCAGGGTTCAGTGTGTCTTGTCTTCCCTGCTAGTCGTCATGGTTCAGTGTGTCTTGTCTTCCCTGCTAGTCGTCAGGGTTCACTGTGTCTTGTCTTCCCTGCTGGTCGTCAGGGTTCAGTGTGTCTTGTCTTCCCTGCTGGTCGTCAGGGTTCAGTGTGTCTTGTCTTCCCTGCTGGTCGTCAGGGTTCACTTTGTCTTGTCTTCCCTGCTGGTCGTCAGGGTTCAGTGTGTCTTGTCTTCTCTGCTGGTCGTCAGGGTTCAGTGTGTCTTGTCTTTCCTGCTTGTCGTCAGGGTTCACTGTGTCTTGTCTTCCCTGCTAGTCGTCAGGGTTCACTGTGTCTTGTCTTCCCTGCTAGTCGTCAGGGTTCACTGTGACTTGTCTTCCCTGCTGGTCGTCAAGGTTCAGTGTGTCTTGTCTTCCCTGCTGGTCGTCAGGGTTCAGTGTGTCTTGTCTTCCCTGCTGGTCGTCAGGGTTCAGTGTGTCTTGTCTTCCCTGCTGGTCGTCAGGGTTCACTGTGTCTTGTCTTCCCTGCTGGTCGTCAGGGTTCAGTGTGTCTTGTCTTCTCTGCTGGTCGTCAGGGTTCAGTGTGTCTTGTCTTCCCTGCTGGTCGTCAGGGTTCAGTGTGTCTTGTCTTCCCTGCTGGTCGTCAGGGTTCAGTGTGTCTTGGCTTCCCTGCTGGTCGTCAGGGTTCAGTGTGTCTTGTCTTCCCTGCTGGTCGTCGGGGTTCACTGTGTCCTATGCCTTTATTTACCTCATTGTGCATAGCTGTAAATACTGTACATAATAAATATATGTTGTAAATACTACCTTATTTTTGGTGAAGGGAATGGTTATGTCTATAAGGCAAGGTAAGACCTATGTCAGATGGTATGACTATGCCTATACCACATTGCTGCAAGTGTATATATTCTCTGAATATATATATATACTCTCATTGTATACTGATATGTGTATATACTTTCAGTGTATATACACTGATATATATATATATATATATATATATATATATATATATATATATATATATATATATATATATATATATAGGATGGGGTCCACCTCTGGTGTCAATTGTGGGACCCATTGCCTCGGAGAAGTGGATAAAAAGACTTCAAGGAAGAATATTTAGATTTCTTTCTGAAGCCATTTGAATATTCCACTTCCCTACCACCCCATCTTTTTTTTTTTTTTTTTTACAAACTTTACTTCAAGACAAAATACAATGGGAGTAAAACAACATAGATAACTCAGAGCTACATGTCAAATACTTCGTCCAACTCCCCGGCAGTGGGCCGCGTGCCCAGAATACTGCAGGCATTTCCCCTCTGGATCGCAACACTGAGTCTCTGAAAGAGGAAACTGGTCGCCCTGTAGTCCTTGGTTTCTATGATGAGTTTTCCACCCAGCTCCTTGAGAAAATTTAGAGCACACTTGCCCCATGCTCCATGGGTCTCCGACCCTATTGGGATGAAGTTATAGCAAGAGGGAAGGTCTTCATATTTGCGGGTCTTCTGGGTCTCCCTGTGGCTGGCAGCTCCACCCCCTTCGGCTAAGGAGTGTGGCAGGTAGGTGTCTGTTAATGTGGCAGCACAGGTGTAGTCCCAAGCAATCTGCTTACCATCCTTCCAGGGTAGCATGGTGGCTCCATCAGGACGCTTTTGACTTCCATCAGACCTCTGCACTTGGGGTTCCCGTTGAGCTGGGCAACGGGCTGTGGCGAGGCTTCTCTTTATGATGTCATTGACCTCCTCATGTCTAGCATACTTCCCTTCTGATGTGTGACACACTAGACCATGAAGTCCGAATTGGTCAGCCGTCGCCCTGCCGCAAATACACCTATGTTCGGTGAGTATGGGGGCGGCTAGGCGAAGAGCAACACCAATCCGAATGGCCTGTGGGTCGAGTCGAGTCCCCAGAGAGGAATTGGGAACAGCAAGAAGGAAATCTCCTGAGTGTGGTGCCTTCACCGCTAGGAGACGAGCTTTGTCCTTTCCTGAAGCGTTGGTGAGCATTGTGTTGGCAATTTTTTCCATGATCGGTTTGTCCCAGTGGGACTGTTTGTGCTCTTTGGGAGGAGCTGGTCTACTGGAGGAGTCTGCCAGGATGTCCCACTGCACTGCTGCTTCAATGAACTTGGGGTCTTGAGCTCCCACCACACCTCTCAAACGGTCAGGGACAATCCTCTTGACTAATCCACTAGAAGCCACACACGATGACAGAAATGCAGGTAACGCTACCTGCCTTGCTTTGACGCACCTATAATATATATATATATATATATATATATATATATATATATATATATATATATATATATATATATATATATATATATATATGTCATGCCGAGTAGGTAAAATTGGTCAATTAGCAAGAACTCATTTAAAATTAAGTCCTTTCCTTTATACATTTAAAGATATATATTTTAATGTAAAATTTAATAATTTTATACCAAAAGAACCTTAAAAAACTTACCTAACCTTATTATAACAAGCACAATTAAATTTAGTATAATCCAACTGAATATATTTTAGATAAGTTTACAATAAGTTTACAATAGGTTCAGAATTTTTTTTACGAAATTATTGCATACACAAATTTTCGCTTGCCTTATTCGGCAAGAAGAATGTTGCTATTTAAGCCATAATCCCAAGTTTTACCTACGACATATAGTCGTATATGCACTTTTAATTAAAATCCTAAGGAACCATGATTCGAACCCTGGTTAGGCAAGATACAGACCACCTGACATCCTTCATAGACCCTTAGCAAGACTCTAAACCCACAGGGGCCGTCCATTCACCCCCAGAGAGGGAATATGAAAGGCAAAGAACAAGCTTTGATGGTGTCATGCTGGACGGGGGTTCGAATCCTTCCCCGTCAACAATAACAATAATACTAGTGGATAGACTTGAAACTTGCTATCTAAGTGTTCTTCAATTTAAAATGACAGCAAAGACAAATATAACAAAAACAGCGAATATCAGGGGAAAGGGGAATGATGGTCTAGTTATCATTATGTTATCATCTGTTCATCAATTAAGATAACCTCATATGTCAGACCGCATTATCACATGTTCTTCAACATAATATGAGAGCTGAGAGGATAATGGTAATGAATAGTGGGGGCCTGTCTGAAACAGCTCCACTGTAGACGATCTGGTTGAAGGGTTTATCTGAGGCAGAGATCATCTTGGCAGACCGCAGCATTCTTCCCATCGGCGGCATCAAGACTGCTGTGTGGAGAGATACAATGCTGTTAGTGGGTGATAGGTGGTTGCTAGAGGGGTGTTAGAGATTCTTAGGGTGTATTAGAGGGTGTTAGATAATCCTAGGAGACCGAAACATTCCTCCCAATGGCGTCAGTGACATAGCAGTGAGGGAGATACATTGCTGTTAGACATTGTTAGGTAGTTGTTCGAGAGTGTTAGAGGATGTTAGGTGGGTGTTAGAGAATGTTAGATCATCTTGGGAGAAAACAGCATATCTCCCACCGGCAGCGTCAAGATTGCTGTATGGAAGATACTACAGTGCTATTAGTGGCAGTTAGGTGGTTGTTAGAGACTATTATTGAGTGTAGAGGTTGTTATGAAGAGTTAGAGGTTGTGAGGGTGTCTTACAGAGCGATAGGGAGTGTTAGAGGGTGTTGGTTCCAGTTAAGTGGTTGGTAATAATACTAATAATATCTTTATTTACTACAAGTACATGTTCAAGGTATACAGGCATAGCTGACATTAATGCCATACTACTATATAGAAAAGCGCTTGTTACGCAGAGCATTTCGGTCAAATTAGGTCCAAACTTGCACATGAGTGTCACTCCCTACAAAAGCAAAAGACTCGGCAGACGGTGCAACATCCCCCCAATGGAAAGCAGGGGTGCCACTAGCACGTTGAGAAACAACACATTAAGTGTCAGGGGCCCAAGCCTGTTCAACTGTCTCCCAGCATACATAAGGGGGATTACCAATAGACCCCTGACTGTCTTCAAGCAGGCACTGGACAGGCACCTAAAGTCGATACCTGACCAGCCAGGCTGTGGTTCGTACGTTGGACTGCGTGCGGCCAGCAGTAACAGCCTGGTTGATCAGGCCCTAATCCACCATGACACCTGGTCACAGACCGGGCCGCGGGGGCGTTGACCCCCGGAACTCTCTCCAGGTAAACTCCAGATGCGACAATATATAAATTGGGGCACAATTTATATATTGAATTTATGATGTATATTTCCCTTTCTTATAATTTTATATTGCTGATATTTTCGATAATAGCTAAATCGTTAATATCTGGCTTTATATTATTATTTGACTTAGCTATATTAGTAGGTAGGATGCTACATTTTACACTATTGTGCTCATATGTTGGAGAGTGTTGAGCAGCAGCCTGTGAGTTAGCAAACTACCTCACTAACTAGCAATTAGCTTGTTATACTGCCGACTTCTCTGGAGTGGGTGGGCAGCACTCACATGCCAGTCACGTGATCACACCTGTGGGAGGTGACTGCCCCCCCCCCTTCATGGCTCTCTCCTCTGCTGACTCTCGTTGGAGTAATACCTCGCTCTTGTCTCTGCTTGTTTCCTCGTAGAGTATGTGTTCGGTGGTAGAGTATGTGTTCGGTGGTAGAGTATGTGTTCGGTGGTAGAGTATGTGTTCGGTGGTAGAGTATGTGTTCGGTGGTAGAGTGTGTGTTCGGTGGTAGAGTATGTGTTCGGTGGTAGAGTATGTGTTCGGTGGTAGAGTATGTGTTCGGTGGTAGAGTGTGTGTTCGGTGGTAGAGTATGTGTTCGGTGGTAGAGTATGTGTTCGGTGGTAGAGTGTGTGTTCGGTGGTAGAGTATGTGTTCGGTGGTAGAGTGTGTGTTCGGTGGTAGAGTGTGTGTTCGGTGGTAGAGTATGTGTTCGGTGGTAGAGTGTGTGTTCGGTGGTAGAGTGTGTGTTCGGTGGTAGAGTATGTGTTCGGTGGTAGAGTGTGTGTTCGGTGGTAGAGTATGTGTTCGGTGGTAGAGTATGTGTTCGGTGGTAGAGTATGTGTTCGGTGGTAGAGTATGTGTTGGTGGTAGAGTATGTGTTCGGTGGTAGAGTGTGTGTTCGGTGGTAGAGTGTGTTTCGGTGGTAGAGTATGTGTTCGGTGGTAGAGTGTGTGTTCGGTGGTAGAGTATGTGTTCGGTGGTAGAGTATGTGTTCGGTGGTAGAGTGTGTGTCGGTGGTAGAGTGTGTGTTCGGTGGTAGAGTATGTGTTCGGTGGTAGAGTGTGTGTTCGGTGGTAGAGTGTGTGTCGGTGGTAGAGTATGTGTTCGGTGGTAGAGTGTGTGTTCGGTGGTAGAGTATGTGTTCGGTGGTAGAGTATGTGTTCGGTGGTAGAGTATGTGTTCGGTGGTAGAGTGTGTGTTCGGTGGTAGAGTGTGTGTTCGGTGGTAGAGTATGTGTTCGGTGGTAGAGTATGTGTTCGGTGGTAGAGTATGTGTTCGGTGGTAGAGTATGTGTTCGGTGGTAGAGTTGTGTTCGGTGGTAGAGTTGTGTTCGGTGGTAGAGTATGTGTTCGGTGGTAGAGTGTGTGTTCGGTGGTAGAGTTGTGTTCGGTGGTAGAGTATGTGTTCGGTGGTAGAGTATGTGTTCGGTGGTAGAGTATGTGTTCGGTGGTAGAGTATGTGTTCGGTGGTAGAGTTGTGTTCGGTGGTAGAGTGTGTGTTCGGTGGTAGAGTGTGTGTTCGGTGGTAGAGTATGTGTTCGGTGGTAGAGTTGTGTTCGGTGGTAGAGTGTGTGTTCGGTGGTAGAGTATGTGTTCGGTGGTAGAGTGTGTCGTGGTGATTGGTCGGTGGTAGAGTATGTGTTTGGTAGGTAGTTTCGGTGGTAGAGTTGTGTTCGGTGGTAGAGTGTGTGTTCGGTGGTAGAGTGTGTGTTCGGTGGTAGAGTATGTGTTCGGTGGTAGAGTATGTGTTCGGTGGTAGAGTTGTGTTCGGTGGTAGAGTATGTGTTCGGTGGTAGAGTTGTGTTCGGTGGTAGAGTTGTGTTCGGTGGTAGAGTATGTGTTCGGTGGTAGAGTATGTGTTCGGTGGTAGAGTGTGTGTTCGGTGGTAGAGTGTGTGTTCGGTGGTAGAGTATGTGTTCGGTGGTAGAGTATGTGTTCGGTGGTAGAGTATGTGTTCGGTGGTAGAGTATGTGTTCGGTGGTAGAGTATGTGTTCGGTGGTAGAGTGTGTGTTCGGTGGTAGAGTGTGTGTTCGGTGGTAGAGTGTGTGTTCGGTGGTAGAGTATGTGTGATTAGAGTTTGTAGTATACTCAGTCCTAGTTATTATTTCCTCCAGTTTTCCATAACGGAGTAGTTGGGATTTGTCTTCATTGAACATCATATTGTTCTCCGTTGCCCATTGGAAAACTTGGTTTATATCTTATTGGAGATTCGCCGTGTCCTCAATGGCTGACACTCTCATGCAGATCCTAGTATCATCTACAGTGCTATGGTTTACATCTCTGTCTATGTCTGATGTGAGGATGATGAACAGGATGGGGCGAGTACTGTGTCTTGTGGAACAGAGCTTTTCACTATGGCAGCTTCCAATTTAACTCTGTTTATCACTACTCTTTGTGTTCGATTGGTTAGAAAGTTGAAGATCCATCTGCCTACTTTGCCAATTATAGCTTTAGCACGTATTTTGATAAAGATAAGATAAAGATTATATTTCTTTGTAATGGTTACAATGTGTAATTACAATTTTGGTTTGCTAAGTACAAAGAAAGCCACTAGCATACCGGGGCATTTCGGGCTTGTCAAAGGCTTTTGGAAAATCTGTGTATACTACATCTGCATTCTGTTTGTTTTCCAGTGCATCCAAGACCATATCATAGTGGTCCAGTAGTTGCGAGGGGCACGAGCGACCATCCAAGACCATATCATAGTGGTCCAGTAGTTGCGAGGGGCACGAGCGACCATCCAAGACCATATCATAGTGGTCCAGTAGTTGCGACGGGCACGAGCGACCTGCTCTGAACACATGTTGCCCTGGATTGTGCAGTTGTTTGGAATCCAAGTGGTTTGCGATCCTGATTCTAAGAACTCTTTCGAAGATTTTTATGAAGTGGGACGTTAGAGCTATTGGTCTATAGTTCTTAGCTAATGCTTTGCTGTCAGCTTTATGGAGTGGGGTTATATTCTTTGTTTTTAGTGACTGTGGAATCTCACCATAGCATACTTAGGGCAGAGGGGTTTCTTGCAGTTCTTAATGAACACAGAGTTCCATGAGTCTGGGCCTGGGGCTGAGTGCATGGGTATGTTGTCAATGGCTTTCTCAAAGTCTAGAGGAGTTAGTTACGTCAGAAATTTGGCATACATTGACAGGGTTTTGAGGCTCATTCGTGAAAAAATTATTTGGATTGTCTATCTTTAGACTGATTAGTGGCTCGCTGAACACGGATTCATATTGAGACTTCAGTATCTCACTCATTTCTTTGTTGCCATCTGTGTAAGATCCGTCTTGTCTGAGCAGGGGCCCTATAATAGATGAGGTTTCTGTTTTGTTTTGGGCATATAAAAAGAAATATTTCGAATTTCTCTCAATTTCACTAATCGCTTTTAGCTCCTCTTGTCTCTCCTGGATCCTGTACGAGTCCTTTAACTTAAGCTCAATATTTTCCACTTCCCTGGTTAGCGCTTCCTTCCGTGTTTCAGATAACGTAGCATTCTTGAGGAGCTCAGTGATTCTTCGCCTTCTCCTGTAGAGGGAGCGTCTTTCTCTCTCCAGTTTACTGCTTCTCTTTTTTCTTAGGGGAATATGCCTTGAACATACTTCAGCTACCATAAAGTTGATCTTTTCAAGGCACTGGTTAGGGTCCATGTCATTTAAGATATCTTCCCAACATGTTTCACTTAGGACATAGTTTACCTGGTCCCAGTTGATATTCTTGTTGTTGAAGTTGAATTTAAAGGTACATTATTCTAGATATTGTTATGTTTCTTACCAGGTCCTCATTATTTGTGAAAATAAGGTCAAGTGTGTTCTCTAGTCTTGTTGGCTCCACTATCTGCTGACTTAGGGTGTGTTTATTGCAGAAATTTAGCAGCTCATGTGTGTGTGACTTTTCATCTGAGCTGCCTCCAAGGATTATTTCTGCTACAACATTATTTGCTATATTCTTCCATTTTGTATGTCTTAGATTGAAGTCACCAAGCAGCAAGGTGCTTGGGGATGGGGCTGGAAGGTTTTCCAGACAGTAATTAATTTTTGCTAGCTGTTCCTTGAACTGTTGGGAGGTTGCATCTGGTGGCTTATATACAAGTGCAATGACTAAGTTTTGGTTCTCGATTTTTACTTTCAGAACTTCAACTACATCATTTGTGTTGTTCAGTATCTCTGTGCAAATGAGTGACTCTTTGACATACAGGTCAACCCCTCCTTATTATTTAGCTATGTATATAGGTAGGATGTGTTTTATTGAAATAAGTCAGGAACTGCTATGCTAACTATCGTAAAACAGTCAATCGGTCTCTCGGGTAGGTGTCTCATGAACCGTGTTGATGTCTGGCTTAGAAGCGTTGCCTGAATCCCAGCCTACCTCTAGCCTTGGTAACATCTGTTACCCAGCCACACACAACACTTCTCTGTTACCCAGCCACCCACAACACTTCTCTGTTACCCAGCCACCCACAACACTTCTCTATTACCCAGCCACCCACAACACTTCTCTGTTACCCAGCCACCCACAACACTTCTCTGTTACCCAGCCACCCACAACACTTCTCTGTTACCCAGCCACCCACAACACTTCTCTGTCACCCAGCCACCCACAACACTTCTCTAATACCATAAACCCACAACACTTCTCTGTTACCCAGCCACCCACAACACTTCTGTTACCCAACCACCCACAACACTTCTCTGTTACCCAGCCACCCACAACACTTCTCTGTTACCCAGCCACTCACAACACTTCTCTGTTACCCAGCCACCCACAACACTTCTCTGTTACCCAGCCACCCACAACACTTCTCTGTTATCCAGCCACCCACAACACTTCTCTGTTACCCAACCACCCACAACACTTCTCTGTTACCCAGCCACCCACAACACTTCTCTATTACCCAGCCACCCACAACACTTCTCTGTTACCAAGCCACCCACAACACTTCTCTGTTACCCAGCCACCCACAACACTTCTCTGTTACCTAGCCACCCACAACACTTCTCTGTTACCCAGCCACCCACAACAATTCTCTGTTACCCAGCCACCCACAACACTTCTCTGTTACCCAGCCACACACAACACTTCTCTGTTACCCAGCAACCCACAACACTTCTCTGTTACCCAGCCACCCACAACACTTCTCTGTTACCCAGCCACCCACAACACTTCTCTGTTACCCAGCCACCCACAACACTTCTCTGTTACCCAGCCACCCACAACACTTCTCTATTACCCAGCCACCCACAACACTTCTCTGTTACCCAGCCACCCACAACACTTCTCTGTTACCCAGCCACCCACAACACTTCTCTGTTACCCAGCCACCCACAACACTTCTCTGTTACCCAGCCACCCACAACAATTCTCTGTTACCCAGCCACCCACAACACTTCTCTGTTACCCAGCCACACACAACACTTCTCTGTTACCCAGCAACCCACAACACTTCTCTGTTACCCAGCCACCCACAACACTTCTCTGTTACCCAGCCACACACACCACTTCTGTTACCCAGCCACACACAACACTTCTCTGTTACCCAGCCACCCACAACACTTCTCTGTTACCCAGCCACCCACAACACTTCTCTGTAACCCAGCCACCCACAACACTTCTCTGTTACCCAGCCACACACAACACTTCTGTTACCCAGCCACCCACAACACTTCTCTGTTACCCAGCCACACACAACACTTCTGTTACCCAGCCACCCACAACACTTCCCTGTTACCCAGCCACCCACAACACTTCTCTATTACCCAGCCACCCACAACACTTCTCTGTTACCCAGCCACCCACAACACTTTCTGTTACCCAGCCACACACAACACTTCTCTATTACCCAGCCACCCACAACACTTCTTCTGTTACCCAGCCACCCACAACACTTCTCTGTTACCCAGCCACCCACAACACTTCTCTGTTACCCAGCCACCCACAACACTTCTCTGTTACCCAGCCACCCACAACACTTCTCTGTTACCCAGCCACCCACAACACTTCTCTGTTACCCAGCCACCCACAACACTTTCTGTTACCCAGCCACCCACAACACTTCTATTACCCAGCCACCCACAACACTTCTCTGTTACCCAGCCACCCACAACACTTCTCTGTTACCCAGCCACCCACAACACTTCTGTTAACCAGCCACCAACAACACTTTCTGTTACCCAGCCACCCACAACAATTCTCTGTTACCCAGCCACCCACAACACTTCTCTGTTACCCAGCCACACACAACACTTCTCTGTTACCCAGCAACCCACAACACTTCTCTGTTACCCAGCCACCCACAACACTTCTCTGTTACCCAGCCACACACACCACTTCTGTTACCCAGCCACACACAACACTTCTCTGTTACCCAGCCACCCACAACACTTCTCTGTTACCCAGCCACCCACAACACTTCTCTGTAACCCAGCCACCCACAACACTTCTCTGTTACCCAGCCACACACAACACTTCTGTTACCCAGCCACCCACAACACTTCTCTGTTACCCAGCCACACACAACACTTCTGTTACCCAGCCACCCACAACACTTCCCTGTTACCCAGCCACACACAACACTTCCCTGTTACCCAGCCACCCACAACACTTCTCTGTTACCCAGCCACCCACAACACTTCTGTTACCCAGCCACACACAACACTTCCCTGTTACCCAGCCACCCACAACACTTCCCTGTTACCCAGCCACCCACAACACTTCTCTGTTACCCAGCCACACACAACACTTCTGTTACCCAGCCACACACAACACTTCTCTGTTACCCAGCCACCCACAACACTTCTCTGTTACCCAGCCACACACAACACTTCTGTTACCCAGCCACCCACAACACTTCTCTGTTACCCAGCCACACACAACACTTCTGTTACCCAGCCACCCACAACACTTCTCTGTTACCCAGCCACCCACAACACTTCTGTTACCCAGCCACCCACAACACTTCTGTTACCCAGCCACCCACAACACTTCTCTGTTACCAGCCACACATAACACTCTGTTACCCAGCCACACAAACACTTCTCTGTTACCCAGCCACACACAACACTTTGTTACCCACCCACACACAACTTCCTGTTACCCAGCCACACACAACACTTCTGTTACCCAGCACCCACAACTTCTGTTACCCAGCCACCCACACATCTTCTGTTACCCGCCACACACAACACTTCCTGTTACCCAGCCCACACAACATTCTGTTACCCAGCCACCACAACACTTCTCGTTACCCAGCCACCCACAACACTTTGTTACCCAGCCACCCACAACACTTCTGTTACCCAGCCACCCACAACACTTCTGTTACCCACCACACACAACACTTTGTTACCCAGCCATACACAACACTTCCTGTTACCCAGCCACTCACAACACTTCTGTTACCCAGCCACCCACAACACTTCTGTTACCCAGCCACCCACAACACTTCTCTGTTACCCAGCCACACACAACACTTCTGTTACCCAGCCACCCACAACACTTCTCTGTTACCTGGTCTCACACTACCTGGTCTCACACTGCATGGTCTCACACTGAATGGTCTCACACTACCTGGTCTCACACTACCTGGTCTCACACTACCTGGTCTCACACTACCTGGTCTCACACTGCATGGTCTCACACTACCTGGTCTCACACTACCTGGTCTCACACTACCTTGTCTCACACTACCTGGTCTCACACTACCTGGTCTCACACTACCTGGTCTCACACTGCATGGTCTCACACTGAATGGTCTCACACTACCTGGTCTCACACGACCTGGTCTCACACTACCTGGTCTCACACTACCTGGTCTCACACTGCATGGTCTAACACTGCATGGTCTCACACTACCTGGTCTCACACTACCTGGTCTCACACTACCTGGTCTCACACTACCTGGTCTCACACTGCATGGTCTCACACTGAATGGTCTCACACTACCTGGTCTCACACTGCATGGTCTCACACTGCATGGTCTCACACTGCATGGTCTCACACTACCTGGTCTCACACTGCATGGTCTCACACTGCATGGTCTCACACTGCATGGTCTCACACTGCATGGTCTCACACTGCATGGTCTCACTCTGAATGGTCTCACACTACCTGGTCTCACACTACCTGGTCTCACACTGCATGGTCTCACACTGCATGGTCTCACACTGCATGGTCTCGCACTACCTGGTCTCACACTACCTGGTCTCACACTACCTGGTCTCACACTATCTGGCCTCACACTACCTGGTCTCACACTACCTGGTCTCACACTACAAGGTCTCACACTGCATGGTCTCACACTGCCTGGTCTCACACTACATGGTCTCACACTACATGGTCTCACACTACATTGTCTCACACTGCATGGTCTCACACTACATGGTCTCACACTACATGGTCTCACACTACATGGTCTCACACTACATGGTCTCACACTGCCTGGTCTCACTACCTGGTCTCACACTACATGGTCTCACACTCACATGGTCTCACTACTGTCCTACCTGGTCTCACACTAGTCTACACTAGGTCTCACACTACCTGGTCTCACACTACATGGTCTCACACTACATGGTCTCACACTACCTGGTCTCACACTACCTGGTCTCACACTACCTGGTCTCACACTACATGGTCTCACACTACCTGGTCTCACACTACATGGTCTCACACTACCTGGTCTCACACTACATGGTCTCACACTACCTGGTCTCACACTGTACATCTGGTCTCACACTGTTCACTCTGGTCTCACACTACATGGTCTCCACATCTCACTCTGGTCTCACTACTACATGGTCTCACACTCCTGGTCTCACATCTACATGGTCTCCCTAGCCACTACTATGGTCTCACACTACATGGTCTCACACTCCTGGTCTCACACTACCTGGTCTCACACTACATGGTCTCATCACTACCTGGTCTCACACTACATGGTCTCACACTCATGGTCTCACACTACATGGTCTCACCTGGTCTCACACTCATGGTCTCACACTACATGGTCTCTCACACTACATGGTCTCACACTCATGGTCTCCACTCTGGTCTCACACTCATGGTCTCACACTACATGGTCTCACACTACATGGTCTCACACTGCATGGTTCCCTCTACTACACTATGGTCTCACACTACATGGTCTCACACTCTGGTCTCACACTGCATGGTCTACCATGTTCACTCATGGTCTCACACTACATGGTCTCACACTACATGGTCTCCCTCTGTTACACTGCATGGTCTCACACTCATGGTCTCCACTACATGGTCTCACACTACATGGTCTCACACTCCGGTTCACACTACTGGTCTCACACTGCCTGGTCTCACACTACCTGGTCTCACACTCTACCTTGGTCTCACACTACCTGGTTCTCATCAGCTCACTCTGGTCTCACTACTACCTGGTCTCACACTACCTGGTCTCACACTACCTGGTCTCCTCATGGTTCACACTACATGGTCTCACACTACCTGGTCTCACACTGCATGGTCTCACACTACCTGGTCTCACACTCTGGTCTCACACTACCTGGTCTCACACTCATGGTCTCACACTCATGGTCTCACACTACCTGGTCTCACACTACCTGGTCTCACACTACTGGTCTCAACTACCTGGTCTCACACTACTGGTCTCACACTGCCATGGTCTCACACTACATGGTCTCACACTACCTGGTCTCACACTACCTGGTCTCACACTACATGGTTCTCACACTCCTGGTCTCACACTACACTGGTTCTCACTCAGTCTACTATGGTCTCACACTGCATGGTCTCACACTACCTGGTCTCCACTCATGTCTACACTCTGGTCTCACACTACCTGGTCTCACACTACCTGGTCTCACACTACCTGGTCTCATTCACACTACCTGGTCTCACACTGCATGGTCTCAACCCCTCACTATGGTCTCACACTACATGGTCTCACACTACCTGGTCTCACACTGCATGGTCTCACACTACCTGGTCTCACACTCACTGGTCTCCTTGCTCACACTACATGGTCTCACACTACCTGGTCTCACACTGCATGGTCTCACACTACCTGGTCTCACACTACCTGGTCTCACACTCACATGGTCTCACACTACCTGGTCTCACACTACCTGGTCTCACACTACATGGTCTCACACTACATGGTCTCACACTGCCTGGTCTCACACTGCATGGTCTCACACTGCATGGTCTCACACTGCATGGTCTCACACTACCTGGTCTCACACTACTGGTCTCACACTACATGGTCTCACACTGCATGGTCTCACACTACCTGGTCTCACACTACCTGGTCTCACACTACCTGGTCTCACACTACCTGGTCTCACACTACCTGGTACCACACTTCCTGGTACCACACTTCCTGGTACCACACTTCCTGGTACCACACTTCCTGGTACCACACTACCTGGTACCACACTGCCTGGTACCACACTGCCTGGTCTCACACTGACCAGATCCCTCCATCTCTTTGCTTCACCAGATTAATATATACATTATATTAATAAATACATTATATTAATAAATACATTATATTAATAAATACATTATATTAATTAATACATTATATTAATTTATTCATTATATTTTTCAGTTCCATTTTTTATTGTTTTAATTTTCTCTACATTTACTATTGATAAGGAGGAATGGTTCTTGTAGATGCTCTTTGAGGGTTCTGAAAGTTCTGTTATACCTTCATGTCTAGAACTTACTAGATCCCTCTATGCAGAACCCTTGACTTACTAGAACCTTTCTTCCAGTCTTTGAACCTTTTTCTACAGTACCTAGAATATACTAGAACCTTTCCTTCAGTCCTTGAACTTACTAGAACCCTTCATACAGAACCCTTGACTTACTTGGACCTTTCCTTCAGTCTTTGATCCTTTCCTGAAGAACCTCGAATTATTTGAACCTTTCCTTCAGTCTTTGATACTTTCCTGAAGAACTTAGAATTATTTGAACCTTTCCTTCCTTTCTAAAACTTACTAGAACTTTTCCTACTGAACCTAAAACTTACTAGAATCTTTATAAAATAACCTAGGTGTTACTAGAAGTTCTCGTACAGAACCTAGAACCTTTGCTTCAGTCCTAGAACTTAGTGAAACGTTTCCTGCAGAAAATAGAACTTGCTTTAATACCTTTCCTACAGTATATAGAACTTACTAGAACCTTTCCAACTTAACTTTGATCTTATTACAACTTCTACTACAAAATCTAGAACTTACAAGTAACTTTCCAACCGAACATAGAACTTAATAAAATCTTTCATGAAGAACCTACATCTTGCTAGAACCTTATATTTATACCTAAAACATACTAGAACCTCTTAAATCTAGGACTTACTAGAACCTTTCCTAAACTACTTGAATTTTATAGAACCTTTCCTTCAGAACCTAGTACTTACAGGAACCATTCCTTCAGAACCTAGTACTTACAGGAACTATTCCTTCAGAACCTAGTACTTACAGGAACCATTCCTTCAGAACCTAGTACTTACAGGAACCATTCCTTCAGAACCTAGTACTTACAGGAACCATTCCTTCAGAACATAGCACTTACAGGAACTATTCCTTCAGAACCTAGTACTTACAGGAACTATTCCTTCAGAACCTAGTACTTACAGGAACCATTCCTTCAGAACCTAGTACTTAGAGGAACCATTCCTTCAGAACCTAGTACTTACAGGAACCATTCCTTCAGAACCTAGTACTTACAGGAACCATTCCTTCAGAACCTAGTACTTACAGGAACCATTCCTTCAGAACCTAGTACTTACAGGAACCATTCCTTCAAAACCTAGTACTTACAGGAACCATTCCTTCAAAACCTATTACTTACAGGAACCATTCCTTCAAAACCTAGTACTTACAGGTACCATTCCTTCAAAACCTAGCACTTAGAGGAACCATTCCTTCAAAACCTAGCACTTAGAGGAACCATTCCTTCAGAACCTAGTACTTACAGGAACCATTCCTTCAGAACCTAGTACTTACAGGAACTATTCCTTCAGAACCTAGTACTTACAGGAACCATTCCTTCAGAACCTAGTACTTACAGGAACCATTCCTTCAAAACCTAGTACTTACAGGAACCATTCCTTCAAAACCTAGCACTTAGAGGAACCATTCCTTCAGAACCTAGTACTTACAGGAACCATTCCTTCAGAACCTAGTACTTACAGGAACCATTCCTTCAAAACCTAGCACTTAGAGGAACCATTCCTTCAGAACCTAGTACTTACAGGAACCATTCCTTCAGAACCTAGTACTTACAGGAACCATTCCTTCAAAACCTAGCACTTAGAGGAACCATTCCTTCAGAACCTAGTACTTACAGGAACCATTCCTTCAGAACCTAGTACTTACAGGAACCATTCCTTTTCTCCAAGAACTAACGAACTTTTTTTGATCTAGAACTTACTGCAACCTCGAATTTAGATCTAGAACTTACTAAAATTTGCTGGTTCTAAAACTTTTATTTCAGTCCTAGAACCTTTTCTCCAGAACCTAGAAAATACTAGAACCTTTCCTTAAGTCCTAGGATCCTTTTGATCCAGAACCAAGAACGTACTAGAACCTTTCATTCATAGATCCTTTCCATCAGTGCTAGAAAATAGAACTAATCAGAACTTTTCATTAATTCCTAGAATCTCACCTACAGAATCTAGAACTTACTAAACCTTTCCTACAAGACCTATAATTTTCTAGAACCTTCTCAGAGGAACTAAAAACTTAATTCAACCTTACATAACTCAGATCTTACTAGAACCTTTGGTACAAACCTAGAACTTACAAAAAACTTTCCTTCAGTTCAAGAGTATTTTCTTCAGTTCTAGAACTTACTATAATCTTTCCTTCAGTCGTAGAATCTTACCTACAGGACCTAGAACATACTAGAATCTTTCCTATAGAGACTAGTAATTATTAGAACCTTTCCACCAGTTCTAGTACCTCCCTTTCCTAAAACGTTTTTAGGGCCTAAAACTTACAACAGAACCTTTCCTATAAAACCTAGATCTTACTAGAACCTTTTGCTACATAAATTATAAATTACTAGAATGTTTTCTTCAGTTTTAGAACCTAAAAATGATTTTAGGTTCTGAAAAAGTATCCAGAACCTGCATCTAGAACCTTCTATGACTTTTAATCTAGATCTAGTACTTTAATTTAGATCTAGAACTTACTAAAACCTCTAATTTAGATCTAGAACTTACTAGAACCGTTCATGGTGCCCCAGAAGTATATGTAGAAGTGGGGTTCTAGAAGGTTGAGTGTGTTGTTGGGTCCAGGAGCTAGAGTGCGACTGAAGGTACACCACAAGTGGTCACCGTCCAGATCCCAGGACTCCAGTTCTAGAATCTGAGGGATAGATAGATCAACAGATAGATGGGATCGATAGATGGCTAGGGGGAGATTATCGGTTGATTGATAGTGGATAGATGGATAGACAGGGTATAGATAGATAGTTGGTGGCTTGACAGATAGGTGGTGGCTCGATAGATAACTTCTGGCTCCATACATAGCTAGTGGCTCGATAGATAGCTGCTGGCTCGATAGATAGCGCTGGCTCGATAGATTGCTGCTGGCTCGATAGATTGCTGCTGGCTCGATAGACAGCTGCTGGGTTGATAGATATCTGGTGGTTCGATAGATAACTAGTGGCTTGATAAATAGCTGGTAGCTCGATAGACATCTGCTGGCTCGATAGATAGCTGCTGGCTGGATAGATAGTTGGTTAAATAGGCCAACACTGAGGTCAAATAGGCCTAAATTGAGGTAAAAACTGCATAAATTTGTTATTTAGGCCTAAATAGAGGTTAAATATGCCTTAGTTAAGGTCAAATAGGTCGTAAGTGAGGTCAAATCGGCTTTAAATGTGGCCAAACAGGCCTAAATTGAGGTCAAATAGGCCAAAATTGAACTTAAATATGACTTTATTGAGGTTAGACAGAACCTTTGGGTGATGAAACACAACTTAAGGGGTTCAAATAGAACCTCTTAGGTTCATATAGAACCTAGGGGAATAGAAATAGAACCAAGCTTCTACAAACTGAACCTAGGGGTGTACAAATAGAACCTAGGAGTGTACTACAGAACTAAGGGGTTTAAAACAGAATCTAGGGAGGTTCAAACATAACCTAAATGTGTTCAAATATAACCTAGGGGTGTACAAATAGAACCTAGGATTAAACAGAACCTAGGGAGGTTCAAACAGAACCTAGGCGTGTTCAAACAGACACTAAGGAGGTTCAAACAGAACCTAAGGAGGTTCAAACAGAACCTATGGAAGTTCAAACAAAACCTAGGGAGCTTCAAACAGAACCTAGGCGTGTTTAAACAGAACCTAGGGAGGTTCCAACATAACCTAGGGTGGTTCAAACAAAACCTAGGCAGGTTCAAATAGAACCTAGGCGTGTTTAAACAGAACCTAGGGAGGGTCAAACAGAACCTAAGGAGGTTCAAACAAAAACTAGGGAGGTTCAAACAGAACCTAGGGAGGTTCATACAGAATTTAGGCGTGTTCAAGCAGACCCAAGGGATTCAAACAGAACCTAGAGAGGCAACAACAGAACCTAGGGAGGTTCAAACAAAAGCTAAAGAGTTCAAATAGAACTAACGTGAATCAAATTAAACCTAGGGGACTCAAATAGAACTCAAAAAGAACCTAGGTTGGTTCAAATAGAACATAGAGGATTCAGATGAACCTAAAGAATTTCAAACAGAACTTAAAATGATTCAAATAGAAATAGGACAATTCAAATAGAACCTCCCTGTGGTTTAGCGCTTCTATTTGATTATAATAATAATCAAATAGAACCTAGAAGGGTTCAATTAGAAACTATAGAATTCAAATAGAACCTAGAAGGGTTCAACTAGAAACTAGAGAGTTCAAATAGAATCTAGAAGGGTTCAACTAGAAACTAGGGAGTTCAAATAGAATCTAGAAGGGTTCAACTAGAAACTAGGGAGTTCAAATAAAACCTAGAAGGGTTCGACTAGAAACTAGGGAGTTCAAATAGAACCTAGAAGGGATCAACTAGAAACTAGGGAGTTCAAATAGAACCTAGAAGGGTTCATCTGGAAATTAGGGAGTTCAAATAGAATCTAGAAGGCTTCAACTAGAAATTAGGGAGTTCAAATAGAACCTATAAGGGTTCAACTAGAAACTAGGGAGTTCAAATAAAACCTAGAAGGGTTCGACTAGAAACTAGGGAGTTCAAATAGAACCTAGAAGGGATCAACTAGAAATTAGGGAGTTCAAATAGAACCTAGAAGGGTTCAACTAGAAACTAGGGAGTTCAAATAGAATCTTGAAGGGTTCAACTAGAAACTAGGGAGTTAAAATAGACTCTAGAAGGGTTCAACTAGAAACTAGGGAGTTCAAATAGACTCTAGAAGGGTTCAACTAGAAACTAGTTCAAATAGAACCCAGAAGGGTTCAACTAGAAACTAGGGAGTTCAAATAGAACCTAGAAGGGTTCAACTAAAAACTAGGGAATTCAAATAGAATCTTGAAGGGTTCAACTAGAAACTAGGGAGTTCAAATAGACTCTAGAAGGGTTCAACTAGAAACTAGTTCAAATAGAACCCAGAAGGGTTCAATTAGAAACTATACAATTCAAATAGAACCTAGAAGAGTTCAACTGGAAACTAGGGAGTTCAAATAGAATCTTGAAGGATTCAACTAGAAACTAGGGAGTTCAAATAGAACCTAGAAGGGTTCATCTGGAAACTAGGGAGTTCAAATAGAATCTAGAAGGCTTCAACTAGAAATTAGGGAGTTCAAATAGAACCTATAAGGGTTCAACTAGAAACTAGGGAGTTCAAATAAAACCTAGAAGGGTTCGACTATAAACTAGGGAGTTCAAATAGAACCTAGAAGGGATCAACTAGAAATTAGGGAGTTCAAATAGAACCTAGAAGGGTTCAACTGGAAACTAGGGAGTTCAAATAGAATCTTGAAGGGTTCAACTAGAAACTAGGGAGTTAAAATAGACTCTAGAAGGGTTCAACTAGAAACTAGGGAGTTTAAATAGACTCTAGAAGGGTTCAACTAGAAACTAGTTCAAATAGAACCCAGAAGGGTTCAACTAGAAACTAGGGAGTTCAAATAGAACCTAGAAGGGTTCAACTAAAAACTAGGGAATTCAAATAGAATCTTGAAGGGTTCAACTAGATACTAAGGAGTTCAAATAGACTCTAGAAGGGTTCAACTAGAAACTAGTTCAAATAGAACCCAGAAGGGTTCAATTAGAAACTATACAATTCAAATAGAACCTAGAAGAGTTCAACTGGAAACTAGGGAGTTCAAATAGAATCTTGAAGGATTCAACTAGAAACTAGGGAGTTCAAATAGACTCTAGAAGGGTTCAATTAGAAACTAGGGAGTTCAAATAGACTCTAGAAGGGTTCAACTAGAAACTAGTTCAAATAGAACCCAGAAGGGTTCAACTAGAAACTAGAGAGTTCAAATAGAACCTAGAAGGGTTCAACTAGAAACTAGGGAGTTCAAATAGAACCTAGAAGGGTTCAACTAAAAACTAGGGAGTTCAAATAGAACCTAGAAGGGTTCAACTAGAAACTAGAGTGTTCAAATAGAATCTAGAAGGGTTCAACTAGAAACTAGGGAGTTCAAATAGAATCTAGAAGGGTTCAACTAGAAACTAGGGAGTTCAAATAGAACCTAGAAGGGTTCAACTAGAAACTAGGAAGTTCAAATAGAACCTAGAAGGGTTCAACTAGAAACTAATGAGTTCAAATAGAACCTAGAGGGTTCAAACAGAACCTAGGGTGGATAAAATATAACTTAGAGGGTTCAAACATAACTTAGTTTAAATAGAATCTAGAGACATGAAATAGAACCTAGAGAGTTTAAACAGATCCTAGAGTGTTCAAATAGAACCTAGAGGGCTCAAACAGAACCTAAAGTGGGTCAAATAGAATCTGGAGGGTTTAAACAGAACCTAGACAGTTTAAACAGAACCAAGGGACTTGAAATAGAACCTAGAGAGTTCAAATAGAACCTAGAGTGTTCAATCAGAACTTAGAGGGTTCAAACAGAACCAAGGGTGGGTCAAATAGAACTCACCTGGTGCTGGAGTTGAGGGGTGGCTGCAGCGTCATGCAGTAGATAGTGTTCAACCTGCACAGTAAAGTTGTCACTGATGTAACATACACTGAAGTCAGTCTTCATTAGGCGGGATAGGTCCTTGCTGAAGCCTAGGCCCAGGTAGGCCTACGAGGAGAGAAAGTAGGCTGTAATTTTAGCTTAAACTAGGTGATGATAGGTGAGGATGGATTAGGATAGGAGAGAATAGGTTAGTATAGGTTACGATAGGAGACCATACTTTAGGATTGTTTAGGTTAGAAGAGGATAGGTAAGGATAGGAGAGGATAGGTGAGGATATTTTAGGATGGATAAGAGTTGACTGAGAAAGGTTAGTAGGGATTAAAACTGATTAGGATAGAAGAGGATAGGCTACGATGGATTAGAATGTATTATAATTGATTAGGATAGGTTACAGTAGGTTGGGATGGATAAGAATTGATTAGGATAGGTTAGGTTAAGATACTAGGTTAGGATGGAGTTGTTTAGTAGAGGATAAGACAGGTTTGCTTAAGATTTAAGAAGATGCTAACCGATGGATAAAAATGGAACAGGATAAAAGAGGATAGGGTAGGATGGCCAAGAGTTGATTAGGATAGAAGAAGATAGATAAAACTTAATTAGGATGGAAAAGGGTAGATTAGGATGGATTGAACTGAATAACCTACGAGAGCCTATTCAATTGATAGATGGATTAAAATTGAATAAGCTAGGAGAGAATATCATAAGATGAATTTGTTGTAAAATTCAAAGATTTGGTTAGAATGTTAGAATGGACTAATCTAAGTTAGAGGAGGCTAGTCAAGTTAGAATAGGCTAATCTATGTTAAAATGGGGGGCCAATCTAGGTTAGATTAGGATTATCTATGCTAGAATAGATTGCAATAGGCATATCTAGGTTAGAATAGGCTTATCTAGGTTTGAATAGGTTAATCTGGGTGGTAATAGGCTAATCAAAGTTAGAATAGACAAATTTGGGTTAGAAAAGTCTGGTTATTATTCTAGTAGAGATCAACCTGTATCTGGTGAACTGTGCCGCTCTGTCGAGGAGGACACCTACTGAGTATCTTTGTGTTCTCAGTAGATATTATCAACCCCAGGTCCTGACACCTGGCTAGTACATAGTTAAGGATGTTTTGGGTGTTGAAGAATCCGGTGGTGTGAATCATTATGCCATCAGCAAAACTAATCATGTAATGATCGAATGGCCGGGCATAGAATAGGCTAATCCAGGTTAGAATAAGGCTAAAATAGGTTAGAATAGGCCAGTCTAAGTTGGAATAGGCAAATATAGGTTGAATAGACTACTCTAACTTAGAACAAGCTAGAATAGTTTAGAATAGGCTAATCTAGGTTAGAATAAAATTAAATTAGAATAGACTAAGATAGGTTAGAATAGGTTAGGATAGATTAAAATAGGCTAGGATAGGTTAGAATGATCAAATCTGATTTGGAATAGGCTAGGCTTAAGTTATAATTGGTTAATCTAGTTTAGAATAGGCTAGGCTTAAGTTATAATTGGTTAATTTAGTTTAGAATAGGTTAATCTAGGTTAGAATACGTTAATCTAGGTTAGAATAGGCAAGTCTAACTCTGACTTGGCTAAAATATATTAGAATAGGCTAGTCTAACTTAGAATTGGCTAGTCTAACTTAGAATAGGATAGTCTAACTTAGAATAGGATAATCTTACTTGGAATAGGCTAAGATAGGTTAGAATAGGATAGTCTAAGTTCGAATAGGTTAAGAAAGTTTAAAATAGGATAGTCTAAGCTAGAATAGGCTTAGTTAGAATAGATTAGCATAGTTAACCTAGCCTAACAATGTCACATGCAAGCCGCTGGCAGCAACAACCCGGGCGAGCGGGAGTACCACCCACCTCTGGGTGGGGCAGGCGGCCACCAAGGGTTACGGTGAGGGTGGTGGGTGGTGGGCGGATGAGAGGTGGAGGGGTGAAGGTGAGGGTGGCCAGGTAGCGGGCGGTGTGGGCCGGGCACTGTCCCCCGGCCAGCCGCCCAGACCCACCCCGGGGGCGTCGCTGGCAAAAGCGGAAGCAGCTCTGTTGGACGGCACACTGTTGGGTCGACACTGCTGTGGGCGGTAGAAAATGGAGAGCTGAAGAAAACGGGAAATTTAGAGAGAAAATGGGAAGTGGGAACTTGAGAGAGAGAAAACAGGAAGTTGAGGCAGAGAAAACGGGTAGTTGAGAAACTAGGAAGCTGAAGAAAACCAGAAGTGAATGTGAGAAAACGGGAAGCTGTAGAAAATAGAAAGGTGTGAGAATGTTGGGAGTTAAGAGAGAAAATAGGAAGGTGAAGAAAACGGGAAGTTGAAGTAGAGAATATGAGAAGTTGAAGAAAATGGGATTATCAATACAAAAAGCATTTAATTCTACTGAAAGTTGGTTGAATTCCACCTAGAAATTAAATAATTAAATTCCACCTAGCAATTAATTTAGTCAATATAGCAATTAAATTCTGCCTAATAACTGAATAATAAAATTCCACATAGCAATTAAAAATTTAAATTACCTCATTTGATAGGAAAATGATAGGATGGATAATGAGAACATTCAAAACTAGGGATGTCAAGGCCATTATGATTCTCTTGAAATCTCTCGTTCTCTCTAGGCTGGAATATTGCTAAAGATTAAGACACTTATGCGTCATATGGGAATCTTTATTGAAGAAACGTTTCGCCACACGTTTCTTCAATTAAGATTCCCATATATTGCGTAAGTGTTTTAATCTTCAACTTGTGGGTTTTCAAAACCATTTATCACATGGAATATTGCTGTACACTAACGGCCTCTTTCAAGGCTGGCGATATTGCAGACCTTGAGAATATACAAAGAATGTTCATGGCACATATAAGCATGATAAAGCACGTAAATTAGTGGGAACGGTTGAAGTCCCTTGACCTGTACTCCCTGGAACATAGACGAGAAAGATACATGATAACAAACACTTGGAAAATCCTAGAGCGACTAGTACCAAATGCACATGAAAATCACTCACTATGAAAGCAAAAGACTCGGTAGGAAATGCAACATTTCTCTAATGAAAAGCAGTGGTGTAATAAGTACACTAAGAGACAACACAATAAGTGTCAGGGGCCCAAGACTGTTCAACTGCCTCTTCAAGACGGCACTGGACAGGCACCTAAAGTAAGTACCAGTCCAGCCAGGCTGTGGTTCTTACGTCGGTTTGCGTGCTGCCAGCAGTAACAACCTGGTTGATCAGGTCTTGATCCACTGCGAGGACTGGTCATGGACTGTGGGGTGGGGTGTTGACCCCCGAAACACCCTCTAGGAAACTCCACCGATTTAAAAATTAAATTCCACCTATCAATTAAGTTTATTCTAGAAATTAAAGAATTTAATTCCATAGAAACTTGGCCTGGAGGGTCACTCATTATTATAACAAAACTCTAGACAAATTTCTCACTATTGAATATTCACTCCTATATACAGTGAATGCAGGGTACATACGGTGTATACACAGGGTATATACAGGGCGCTGTGTGATACTTACGGTAGGTGTTGACCTCCAGTTCCTGGGACTTGAAGATCTTGTAATCTGTAGCACCGTCCAGCAAGACACTGGCACTGTGGAGGAGGTGTACAGTTAGTACTAAGGACCAAGAACAAGAGCCACAGCCTATCTGGTATTAGTACTTGGGACCAGGAACTAGAGTCACACACCATCTGGTACTAGCATCACAAACCAGGCACTAGAGCCGCACACCATGAGGTACTATTACCATGGGCCAGGAACTAGAGCCGCAAACCATCTAGTAGTAGTATCAGGGACCAGGAACTAGAGCCACAAACCATCTAGAAGTAGTATCAGGGACCAGGAACTAGATCCACACACACACACACTCTGGAACTAGCCCCAGGACCAGGAACTAGAGTCACACACAAACACTCTGGTAGTAATAAAAGAGATTAGGAACTAGAGCCACACACCATCTGATACTAGTACCATATGGTGTGTGGGACCAGGAACAAGAGCCAAATACATACACACACTCTGGGATTAGCAAAAGGGACCAAGAACTAGAGCCACATACCATCTGGTATTATTACCTGGGATCAGGAACTAGAGTCACACATACACACTGGTATTAACACCAGAAACCAAGAACTAAAGTCACACAAAATCTTGGTACTAATACCAGGGACCAGGAACTAGAGCCACACACATAATCATCTGGTATTAGTACCAGGAAATAGGAACTAGAGCCTCACACACTGGTACTAGTACCAAGGACAAGGAAATACAGCCCCACACACTATTACTAGTACCAGAGACCAGGAGCAAGAGCCACACACACACCATCTTTTACTAGTACCAGGGACCAAGAACTAGAGCAACACACTCTCTAACTAGTACCAGGGACCAGGAACTAGAGCGACACAGACTCTGATACTAGTACAAGGGACCAGGAACTAGAGCCACACAAACACATTCTCGAACTAGTACCAGGGACCAGGAGCTATAGCCACACACTCTCTCTCTATTTCTGTCCCTCTCCTATTTTCTCTCCCTATTCGCCTATCTCTCTCCCTCCCCCTCTCTCCACTTATTCCCCTCACTCTCCCCTCCCAATCTCTCCTTCCCTTCGCCACTGTCTCCCCCTTCCCTACCCCACTCCCCATCTCCCTCCCTCCGCCCCACACACACAGAGATATACACACACCTACACACACACACACACACACACACACACACAAAGGAGTTAAACTGTACGCGGAGGCCCTATCAGATCATGGAGCCCAGAAAAAGACGAGGAGCACACCAGGCACAAACGAGGGGACTGAAGAAAACGAAAGAGCTAACTTATACATCGAGGCCATAACAGACCACAGCGGTAAAGTTGAGAAGGGAAAGTGACAGACCACTGGGCACAGGGACATCAGATAGAGAAGAGGCTGAAGAAAGGAAAGCTGCAATGGAGGCAACTAAATTGACTTGGGATGCAAAAGAAAATGTAGTAGGAGATTGAAAGGGAGAGGTCAGTCTTTGTTTATGGGTTCCAGGAAGTTGAAGGGGAAACTTATGAAGCAAGAAGACAGGAGGAAAAAAAAACAATTGAAAGTATCATGAAAGAAATAGATGAGAATGACATGACTCAGCTGACAAATTTTCTGAGAATATGAGGGTTTGCAAGAGGAAAAAAACAGCCAGTCTAAGTGATTTTCATGGAGGAATTGGCTAGAAACAGGATCCTGCAGGACATATAGGCATACCGGAGGGTGTACCTCAACCGTGACGGAACACAGGAAGAAAGGCAGAAACTGAAAGAGAGGGTACAAAGATGCGAGGAGAAAAGAGAGGCAAAGACGAAAATGGGCAGGAGAACCCAGACTCAGGAGGAAGAGCAAATACAACCTCCCTCAGAACCAGGCACAAAAGTCCTCAGCCACGACAATCCCAATGAAACTAATCTAACCCGAAATCTCCACACCGTACCCATTTGCCCCCATCACAAACTCCACTTTCACAGCAACCCCTAATAGTTCCTCACCAGGTCTGATCCTCCCCCCAACCCCAACGTACTCCCTAGGCCATAGTTTTAGAAAAGAAGTTGAAGGTTTGGTATATGAATGCAGAGGAATAACAAATAAATCTGAGAAGACGTACCCAGACATCATAGCACTCACAGAAACGAAACTCAATGGAATAACAGGTGCAATCTTTCCATCCAGATATCAGATCCTGAGGAAAGACAGAAAGAGCAGAGGGGGAGTAGGAGTTGCTCACGAAATTGGTGAAAGGGACAACATAGGTACAATTCAGTCTGGGGAACATAAAGTAGTCATTGCGGTGATGTATAACCTGCCACAGAACTGCAGGAGGCCATAAGAATAATATGAAGAGAGCAACAGAGCAATGGTAGACACATTAGCTGAGGTGACCAGGAGAGCTCACACGGGTAGAGCAAAGTTACTAGTTATTGGCGATTTCAATCACAAGGGAATTCATTGGGAAAACCTGGAGCCACATGGGGGTCCAGAAACATGGAGAGTCAAGATGATGGATGTGGTACTGGAAAACCTCATACAGCAACATGCTAGGGACACTACTAGAGAGAGAGAGAGAGGTGAGGATGAACCAGCAAAACTGCACCTCGTGTTCACCCTGAGTTGCTTCGACTGGCCCCTTGGAACTAGTGATCATGTGGTTCTGAGCTTTGAATACATAGTAGAGTTACAAGTTGAGAGGGTAACAGAAGTAGGATGCGAAAAGCCAAACTACGAACAAAGATGAGGAACTTCCAGAGTCAGAAGAGAATTGAGAAGTCATAAACATGATGGACACTAAAAATGCAAGGAGGCAGAGGAAAAGTTTGTTCCCAAGGGCAACAGAAATAATGGGAAGACCTGAACGAGGCCTTGTTTTACCCAAAGGTGTAGGGAGGCAAAAACTAAGTGCACTAGAGAAAGAAAAAAGTACAGAAGACAAGGGACTCAGGAAAATAAAGAGATTAGCCGAAGAGGCAAATACGAGAATGCACAGATAAGGAGGCAGGCCAAGCGATAGTAGGAAAACGACTTAGCATCAAAAGTCAAGTCTGACCCGAAGCTGTTGTAGAGCCACATCAGGAGGAAGACAACAGTCAATGACCAGGTAATTAGGCTGGGAAAAGAGGGAGAGGAGCTCACAAGAAACGACCAAGAAGTATGTGAGCAACTCAACATGAGATTTAAGGAAGTATTTACAGTGGAGACAGAAAAGACTCCTGGAAGTCAGAACAGAGGGGTACACCAACAAGGGATATAGCAACAAGTGTTGGATGAAATACACACACCTGATAAGGAGGTGAAGAAGCTGCTAAGTGACCTTGATACCTCACAATTTTAAACACATCCACTGAAACTGGACAACTACCTAAGGTGTGGAAGACGTCAAATGCAGTCCCCAATTTTAAGAAAGGAGACAGACACGAGGCACTAAACTATAGACCAGTGTCACTGACGTGTATAGTATGCAGTCATGGAGATTATCAGGAGGAGAGTGGTGGAGCACCTAGAATGGAAGATGTTTATAAACGACAACCAGCACGGATTCATGGAAGGCAAATCCTGTGTCACAAACCTACTGGAGTTTTATGACAAAGTAACGGAAGCAAGACACGAGAGAAAGGGGACGGTAGACTGCATTTTCTTGGACTGCAAGAAGGCCTTGGACACAGTTCCTCATAAGAGATTAGTGTAAAAGCTATAGGATCAGGCACATATAACAGGAAGGGCACTGCAATAGATGAGGGAATAACTGACGAAGGCAACAACGAGTCATAGTACGTGACGAGGTATTAGAATGGGTGCCTGTGACAAGTGGGGTTCCACAGGGGTCAGTCCTAGGACCAGTGCTATTTTTGGTGTATGTGAATGACATGACGGAAGGGATAGACTCAGAAGTGTCTCTGTTTGCAGATGATTTGAAGTTATTGAGGAGAATTAAATCGGATGAGGATCAGGCAGGACTACAAAGAGACCTGGACAGGCTGCAAGCTTGGTTCAAAAACTGTCTCCTTGAATTTAACCTCGCCAAATGCAAAGTTATGAAGATGGAGGAAGGGCAAAGAAAACCACAGACATAGTACAGATTAGGTGGCCAAAGACTGCAAACCTCACTGAAGGAAAAGGATCTTGGGGTGAGTATAATACCGAGCACATTTCCTGAGGCGCACATCAACCAGATAACTGCTGCAGCAAATGGGCGCCTGGCAAACCTGACAATAGTGTTCCGATACCTCAGTAAGGAATCGTTCAAGATTCTGTACACTGTGTATGTCAGGCCCATACTGGAGTATGCAGCACCAGTTTGGAACCCACACCTGGTCAATCACGTCAAGAAATTAGAGAAAGTGCAAAGGTTTGCTACAAGGTTAGTTCCAGAGCTAAGGGGATTGCCCTACGAAGAAAGGTTAAGGGAAATCGGCCTGACGACACTGGAGGATAGAAGGGTTAGGGAAGACATGAAAACGACATACAAAATACTGCGAGGAATTGCCAAGGTGGACAGAGACAAGATGTTCCAGAAATGGGACACAGAAACAAGGGGTAGTATTACAGCTTCAGGTAATCAAGGCCTGTTATCCTGGCCGTAAAGGGATCTTGGAGCGAAAACAAACACAGCAGTAGTCTTTAAATTGTATTTTCCTTCAAGTATGAACAGATATATGTACACTATATACACTATTTACAGCAGTATGAAATATAAGTGTACACCACAGCAAGTCAAGGCAAACAACAACAGCCAAAAGACAGAGACACCACCGTGCTTCAACCAACAGCTGGATGAATCTGCCAATAGTGGAACGTGAGTGACACCACATCACCTCCGCCATTGTCAGACCCACATTATGATTGGCTGAACCAAGGTACTGAGTTAACGATGGTGCCCCCTGAATCGTTAAACCCTTAGCATCTGGTTCTCTGGTTGGGGAGGCAGCCTATATGGGAGTGTGTACAAACGCCGAATAACTGTAACGTACTCTTTGCATGCCACAGGTCGCAATTGGAAGTTGAAAACTCAGATGAGTCAAAAGATTTGAGGAAGTATTTCTTTAGTCATAGAGTTGTCAGGATGTAGAATAGTCTGGCAAGTGACGTAGAGCCAGGAACCATACATAGTTTTAAGTCGAGGTATGATAAAGCTCATGGAGCAGGGAGAGAGAGAACCTAATAGCGATCAGTGAAGAGACGGGGCCAGGAGCTATGTGTCGACCCCTGCAACCACAGATAGGTGAATACAAATAAGTGAGTACATTCTGGTACTAGTACTAGGGACCCGGAACTAAAGCCACACATACACTCACACTCTGGTACTAGCACCAGGGACTAGGAACTAGAGCCACACACACATAGGCACTCTGGTACTCACATGAAAACAATGGTACCAACATCGGCCTGGGGAGCGAGCCAGGTGAAGGTGAGGTTGGCAGCCCTGACGGGGGTACCTGACCCCCGGCCCACCACGGTGCTTTGGTCCCCCCCTTGGGGTGCCCCCTGGCAGGCCAGGTACTTCCCCTGGGTGGGAGGTAGAGTGAACCGGCCCACCAGGACAACCGACGGCGCGGAGGTCACTTCCGGTTCAGTTGAATTCACTTCCGTTGCCGTCGGAGTCACTTCCGGTGCCATAGGAGTCACTTCGGGAGCCGGCACAGTGGTGTTAATTTCCGTCAAGGCTGAGTGGACTTCCGGTGCTTCCCTGGGTGGCGCCACTTGTCTTGCCTGAAGCAGGAACCCGGTGTAGTACTCTGTAGATTGTAGTGTAACTGTGGAAGTAGAAATAGATGTAGTGGTAGTTGTTGTGGCAGTAATAGTCGTAGTAGTTGTGACACTAATAGTGGTAGTTGTTGTGACGGTAATAGTGGTAGTTGTTGTGACAGCAATAGTGGTAGTTGTTGTGACGGTAATAGTGGTAGTTGATGTGACAGTAATAGTGGTAGTTGTTGTTGTAGTAACAGTGGTAGTTGTTGTGGTAGTAATAGTGGTAGTTGTTGTGGTAGTAATAGTGGTAGTTGTTGTGACAGTAATAGTGGTAGTTGTTGTGGCAGTAATAGTGGTAGTTGTTGTGGCAGTAATAGTGGTAGTTGTTGTGACGGTAATAGTGGTAGTTGTTGTGTTAGTAATAGTGGTAGTTGTTGTGGCAGTAATAGTGGTAGTTGTTGTGACGGTAATAGTGGTAGTTGTTGTGACAGCAATAGTGGTAGTTGTTGTGACGGTAATAGTGGTAGTTGATGTGACAGTAATAGTGGTAGTTGTTGTTGTAGTAACAGTGGTAGTTGTTGTGTTAGTAATAGTGGTAGTTGTTGTGGTAGTAATAGTGGTAGTTGTGACAGTAATAGTGGTAGTTGTTGTGGCAGTAATAGTGGTAGTTGTTGTGGCAGTAATAGTGGTAGTTGTTGTGACGGTAATAGTGGTAGTTGTTGTGTTAGTAATAGTGGTAGTTGTTGTGGCAGTAATAGTGGTAGTTGTTGTGACGGTAATAGTGGTAGTTGTTGTGGTAGTAATAGTGGTAGTTGTTGTGACAGTAATAGTGGTAGTTGTTGTGACAGTAATAGTGGTAGTTGTTGTGTTAGTAATAGTGGTAGTTTTGTGGCAGTAATAGTGGTAGTTGTTGTGACGGTAATAGTGGTAGTTGTTGTGGTAGTAATAGTGGTAGTTGTTGTGACAGTAATAGTGGTAGTTGTTGTGACAGTAATAGTGGTAGTTGTTGTGACAGTAATAGTGGTAGTAATAGTGGTAGTTGTTGTGACAGTAATAGTGGTAGTTATTGTGGTAGTAATAGTGGTAGTTGTTGTGGTAGTAATAGTGGTAGTTGTTGTGGCAGTAATAGGGGTAGTAATGGTGGTAGTTATTGTGGTAGTAATAGTGGTAGTTGTTGTGACAGTAATAGTGGTAGTTGTGGTAGTAATAGTGGTAGGTGTTGTGACAGTAATAGTGGTAGTTGTTGTGACAGTAATAGTGGTAGTTGTTGTGGCAGTAATTGTGGTAGTTGTTGTGGCAGTAATAGTGGTAGTTGTTGTGGCAGTAATACTGGCAGTTGTTGTGGCAGTAATAGTGGTAGTTGTTGTGACAGTAATAGTGGTAGATGTTGTGGCAGTAATTGTGGTAGTTGTTGTGGCAGTAATAGTGGTAGTTGTTGTGGCAGTAATAGTGGCAGTAATAGTGGCAGTTGTTGTGGCAGTAATAGTGGTAGTTGTTGTGGTAGTAATAGTGGTAGTAGAGCTGGTGGTGGTGGTGGTGGTGGTAGAAGTAGTAGTAGTGGAATAAGTAAAGTAGTAGTAGTAATAGCAGTAGTAGTAGTGGAAATTGTAGTAGCAGTATTAGTAGCAATATTAGTACAAGCACTAGTAGTAATAGTAGTAGCATTAGTAGTAGTAACAGTAGTTGTAGTAGTATCAGTAGAAGTAGTAGCAGTAGTAGTAGTAGTAGTAGAACGTAGTAGTAATAGTAATAGCTGCGGCAGTAGTTGTAGTAATAGTTCAAGTACTTGTAGTAGTAGCAGTAATAGAAGTAGTTGTAGTAATAGTTGTTTTAGTAATAGTAGTAGTAATAATAGTAGTAGTAGGAATAATAGTAGAAACAGTAGTAGTAGTAGTAATAGTGGTAGTAGCAGTGGTAGCAGAAATGGTAATAATAGTAGTAATAGCAGTAGAGGTAGTATTAGCAGCAGTAGTAGTAGTTTTATTAATAGTAGAAGTAGTAACAGCAGTAGTAGTATTAGCAGTGGCAGTAATAGCAGTATTAGTAGTAATAGTATTAGTAGTAATAATATTGGTAATAGTAGTATTAGTAGTAATAGTAGCAATAGCAGCAGTAGTAATAGCAGCCGTAGAAATAGTAGCAGTAGTAGAACAAGCAGTAGTAATAGCAGTAGTAGTAGCAGCAGTAGTAATAGCAGTAGTAGTAGCAGCAGTAGTAATAGCAATAACAGTAGTAGTAGTCAATTAACAACTACCACCAACCTTCAGCTAACACAATCAATCAAATCACCGTCAATTAATATCCACAAGAGCCAATAATCACACTCAGGTACCTTCCAAATACCACCTAACCAGTATCTATCTATCGATAGATAGATACTACTACTGCTATTATCTATCTATCTATAGATAGATAGATCTCATAAACCTTGTAGTACAATACAGGACACATTGGGAATTGTTGATCCAAGGTGTTGGAGAAATCGTCTAGTTTGACATACTAGTAACTCTATGGTCAAACACTTTAAGTAATTTCTTAATCTAAAGACTTAAGAGTTTGGTCTTGTACAACATGCTAGGTGGATGTATGTACTTGCCCAAGTCTCTTGATCCAAGGGGATGGAAATACTGTTAATGAGCTCTAGCTTTAAGATAATCAACACTAGTATAACTTGTAAAGTAAATTACTATAAAGATCATAGCTTCCCATAATCACTCTCTCGTAGTGTACTTATTTTCGTGATGTATGTGAAGGTGAAACAGCTAATTATTATGTTAAGTAAAATGACACAAATGCAACTAATGTGACATTTTATTGTGGCAACGTTTCGCTCTCCAGGAGCTTTTTCAACGGCTTGAAAAAGCTCCTGGAGAGCGAAACGTTGCCACAATAAAATGTCACATTAGTTGCATTTGTGTCCTTTTACTTAACAGCTAATTAATACTCTGGGTGTGACGTATAACAGGAAACTGTCAGAGCATTAATTAAAGATCTATTGTTTCCTGCTCAGGCAGAGATTTCTGATTCCGATTCCGGTTCAGAGAGCCTAGTGTCACAATTAGAAAACATGTCGCTAATTGTTGATATAGTAGCCGCGGGGGCGTTGACCCCCGAAACCCTCTCCAGGTAAACTCCAGGTAGAAGGGAGAGTAACTCAGGCAGGAGTATCTGAGCCTTGTGTAACTTAGTTTACGATCACACCCTCCCGCCTCACTGAAGTATTATCACAGAGTGTAGCTGGCAGTATGGCGCAGCTTCCTACTACACCTGTATATAGTTATCCTAGACCAGATCTTGAATCTCTAGGGATGGCTGGACGAGGCGCCCGACCTGAAGAACATCTAGAGAGATTCATTAGTTTCCTTACTCCTCCGTTACCCACTGGTCCTATCTCTCAGGATCAGTTTGAGAGGATGGAACGCCTAATTATGTTGCAAGCTGCACAAATAGAGGCACAGAGGAAATTGAACGAAGATTTCCAGAGAGAGACTGTTCGTTTCGAAAGACAACAAATTAATAGATCCGATAAACCTTGTAGTACAACGCAGGACACATTTAACGTGTAGAAAGCTGCCTCATTGGTTCCTAAGTTCTTTGAATGTAACTTAGACACTTACTTTGATGTGTTTGAGAACCAGGCACGTGCTATGGATTGGCCACATAAGCACTGGGCTATATTGTTACACACAGCTTTGACGGGCAGAGCTCAAACGTGTACTGCTGCTTTACCATTTGACAAGTACACGAACTACAATACTGTCAAGGGAACCATTCTAGAGACATTCAACTTGCTACCTGTAAGTTATCAAAGTGCATTTCGTACGTTACATGGAAGACAAGGTGTTGCATGCAAAGAGTGCGTCACCTTATTCGGAACATGTTAACACACCCATTTAGGCTGCCTCACCAACCAGCGAACCAGGTCGCTAAGGATCTGACGATCGGGGCCCCATCATTAGATCAGCACCTAGGTTCAGCCAATCATAATGTGGATCTGGCAATTGTAAAGGTGATGTGGTTACCATGCACGTTTTACCCTTGTCATTTCCATTCTTTCCTGGTTGATGCACGGTTGTCTCTTGGCTGCTGTTTTGCCTTGACTACCGTGATGTACACTAATACTTATTCTGCTGTATATAGTGTACATACTTGTATAAATCTATATATACTTGGTGAAGGAAAATACAATTCAAAGTTTTTCTACTGTGTTTACTTTGCTCCAAGTTTCCTTTTACACTCAGGATAACAGGCCTTGAGAACCTGAGGTTGTAATACAAGGTCAGACCTATGTCAAATTTGCTCGTGAGAAAAAGATTGCATTTGAGAGGTAGTTCAGAGCCGCTAAGTTCAATAATTTTAACAGCCTCATTCAGTTGCTACTTCACGAAGAATTCAACAATTGTATGAATGCCAACATACAGGAATACCTGATAATAATAATTAAATCTTTATTTACTACAAGTACATGTACAAGGTATACAGTCCTAGCTGACATCAATGACATACTACTATATAGAAACCCCCTTGTTAAGCAGAGCATTTCGGGCAAATTAGGTCAGTTTTGTCCCAGGATGCGACCCACACCAGTCAACTAACACCCAGGTACCCATTTTACTGATGGGTGAAAAAGGACAGGGATAGAACGTGTCTTATGGAAACACGTCCCTAATGTTTTCCAGCCATACCAGAGGAGAATCGAACCCCGGATCTCAGTGTGCGAGCTGAGTGCGCTAGCGATCGAGCTACGGGACACCTGTCAGAGAAAAGGACATTTTAGAGAGTATTGCTATAAATTAGAAAGAGAGATGATCGTGCGGCTGGCGCCCCCACACAAGTCGTATCATCTTCGGTGCAACAAAGGCACCAAGATCCAAGTAATAATTCTAATCCTCCTGTTTTGGAGAATTTTACTCAGAATAGACGACTAGCGTCGGAAAGTATATCTGACGAAAAGATTCGTTCAGCAATGAGTCCTTACTTATCTAGAGGAAAAGTAGGACGTGACGAATCCCAGCTGAGATTATTACTTTCCGTTATACCGGCAGTTATCTCACCTTGTTGAGAGAAGATGTATTGTTAGAAGCCTATGGAGGGGCTGTTATAAAAGTACCTCTTCACAAAATTTATACTGAAACAAGTTATTATACTGGTTATATTTCAGTGGGTATATCTAGTGGTGTATTTCCTATCAGGTCAGTGGATTTGTTAATAGGAAACGACGTCCTTCAAGCTGGTATTTGTAAGGAACCATCACTTGTTATTGATAATACCACTGATGATAATTATGCCATTGAAGCTTGTAGAAATAAACCTATTTTATTTCCTCTCAGTGCAATTACTAGAGCTATGTCAAAGATGCAACAACCATCCTTGCTGCCTGTTGACTTAGTTGATGATAATGATTTGGGTTTGATATGTTGTTCAGTGATGCACTGCGCCCAGGATCATTAACACTAACTCCCCTCGTTCATCAGCCTAGTCAGGACACAACTGACATTAAAATTCTAACTCGTGACGATTTAATCAAGAATCAGTTTGTTGATCAGTCTCTAGAAAGACTGAGAGATAAAGCAGTTACTGAGAGTGAAGCAAAGGATCTTGATAATTGTTACTATTATAGTAACAGTGTACTGATGGAGAAAAGTACATGAAAGTTATCGGCTGACAGGGTTTCTGCTACAGTCAAGCATCTTGTACTTTTACCAGTTAAGTTCCGTGAACAAGCTATTGGGTGTCAAGAAGACACTAGTTAAACTGGCGAAACATTTCACTTGGCCGAAAATGAAGGAAACTGTTGCTGATCATGTACGATATTGCCACGTTTGTTAAGTGACATGCAAGCCAGCACACTCTATCCCGAAGATATTCCTATAAGAAAAATTAATGCTCGTGCTATTGTGAGAGCATTAATCAAATTTTTCTCCCAGGTTGGATTGCCACGAGAGATACAATCTGATCAGGGATCCAACTTCATTTCTAAGATCTTTCGAGAAGCATTATCCCACCTAGGAATAAAGCCTGTACTTTTAACCAGTTATCATCCACAGTCACAACGTGCTCTAGAGATTTTAGAAGTGAAGTTGGATCCCGGACAGGCTCCCAATTGCTATAAAAAACGTGATATCTATAAATTATAGACATCTCCAGAGAATACTAGAAGGTCTTCCCCTCTAGCATTCAGCCTGTTTCTGGGTTTTTGTAACAAGTAGTCAGTATTCTGGTCCAGTTATCCTTTACAGTTTATGATAAATTTAATAGTACTTTAGGATTGCAACTGATAGGATACTAACTAAAGTACTATTAAATTTATCATAAACTGTAAAGGATATATGGACCAGAATACTGACTACTTGTTACAAAAACCCAGAAACAGGCTGAATACTATGTGTTTTACTTTTGCAATATGAGAGAAGTGCAGGAGCTTATATCCTAAATTATATAATTCATTTACTTTGATTTTGTCCACCTAGACAACTTTAACTGTTAATAAACTTATCAAATTTTATTTCGATTAGTTGGTATCCAATCAGATGTAATCCTAAAGCGCTATCAAACTTAATCATAATTTTAGAAGATAACTGAACCAGAATACTGACTACTTGTTACAAAAACCCAGAAACAGGCTGAATGCTAGAGGGGGAGACCTTCTAGTATTCTCTGGAGATGTCTATAATTTATAGATATCGCTTTTTTTATAACAAGGGTGACCCAAAAAGAAATAAAACTTCATAAAGAAAGAAAAAACTTTCATCATAATTCAAAACTTTCACCATCACTCATACATAATCGCTGTCATTGCAGAGGCACTCAGATACGACAGCTTAGATGTCCCTCCAAACTGCCAATATCCCAAACCCCTCCTTTAAAGTGCAGGCATTGTTCTTCCCATTTCCAAAACTCAAGTCCAGCTAATCGGTTTCCCTGAATCCCTTCACAATATATTACCCTGCTCACACTCCAACAGCTCGTCAGGTCCCAAAAATCATTCGTCTTCATTTACTTCTATCTAACACGCTCACACATGCTTTCTGGAAGTCCAAGCCCCTCGTCCACAAAACATACTTTACCCCCTCCCTCCAACCTATTCAGGGGCAACCCCTACCCCGCCTTCCTTCCCCAACAGATTTATATGCTCTACAAGTCATTCTACTTTGTTCCATTCTCTCTAAATGACCAAACCATCTCAACAGCCCCTCTTCAGCCCTCTGACTAATACTTTTAGTAACTCCACACCTCCTCCTAATTTCCACACTACGAATTCTCTGCATAATATTTACACCACACATTGCCCTTAGACACGACATCTCCACTGCCTCCAGCCGCCTCCTCACTGCAGCATTTACAACCCATGCTTCACACCCATATAAGAATGTTGGAACCACTATACTCTCGTACATTCCCTTCTTTGCCTCCATGGATAACGTTCTTTGTCTCTACACATACCTCAACGCATCTTTTTCCTTCATCAATTCTATGGTTAACCTCATAATTCATAAACCTATTTGCCGACAAGTCAACTCCCAAATATCTGAACACATTCACTTCTTCCATACTTCCTCCCTCCAATGTGATATCCAATTATTTTTTATCTAAATTGTTTGATACCCTCATCACCTTACTCTTATCTATCTTCACTTTCAACTTTCTACCTTTACACACCCTCCCAAACTCGTTCACTAACCTTTGCAACTTTTCTTTAGAATCTCCCTAAAGCACCTGATCAGCCGGGCTGTGGTTCGTACGTTGGACTGCGTGCGGCCAGCAGTAACAGCCTGGTTGATCAGGCTCTGGTCCAACAGGAGGCCTGGTCACAGACCGGGCTGCGGGGGCGTTGACCCCTGGAATTCTCTCCAGGTAGACTCCAGGTAGCACAGTATCATCAGCAAAAAGTAACTGCATCAACTCCCATTTTGTATTTGATTCCCTATAATTTAATCCCACCCCTCTCCCCAACACCCTAGCCTTTACTTCTTTTACAACCCCATCTAAAAATATATTAAACAACCATGGTTACATCACACATCCCTGTCTAAGACCTACGTTTACTGGGAAGTAATCTCCCTCTCTCCTACAAACCCTAACCTGAGCCTCACTATCCTCATAAAAACTCTTTGCAGCATTTAGTAACTTACTACCTATTCCAAACACTTGGAACATCTGCCACATTGCTCCCCTATCCACTCTATCATATGCCTTTTCTAAATCCACAAGTGCAATGAAAACTTCCCTACACTTATCTAAATACTGTTCAAATATATGCTTCAATGTAAACACTTGATCTACACATCCCCTAACCATTCTAAAACCTCCTTGCTCATCTGCAATCTTGCTCTCTGTCTTACCTCTAATTCTTTCAAAAATAACGCTACCATACACTTTAACTCAGTAAACTTATTCCCCTATAATTTTTACAGTCTTTTTTGTCCCCCTTCCCTTTATATAAAGGTACTACACACGCTGTCTGCCAATCCCTAGGTACCTTCCTCTCTTTCATACGTATATTAAACAAAAATATCAACCACTCCAACACAATATCTCTCCCTGCTTTTAACATTTCTGTCATGATCCCGTCAGTTCCAGCTACTTTACCCCCTTTCATTCTACCTAACGCCTCACGCACCTCCCCCACACTCACATCCTGCTCTTCCTCACTCCTAAAAGATGTTATACCTCCTTGGCCAGTGCATGAAATTACCGCCTCCCTTTCTTCATCGACATTTAAAAGTTCCTCAAAATATTCCCACCATCTACCCAATACCTCCAGCTCCCCATCTAATAACTCCCCTACTCTGTTTTTAACTGACAAATCCATTCGTTCCCTAGGCTTTCTTAACTTTGTTTATCTCACTCCAATTTTTTTTCCTATTCTCAGCAAAACTTCTTGACAGTGCCTCTCCAATTCTATCATTTGCTCTCCTTTTGCACTCTCTCACCACATTCTTCACCTTTCTTTTACTCTCCATATACTCTGCTCTTCTTATATCACTTCTGCTTTGTTAAAACCTCTCATAAGTTAACTTTTTCTCTTTTATTGCACCCTTTACCTCATCATTCCACCACTCACTCATCTTTCCTCCTGCACCCACCCTCCCGTAGCCTCAAACTTCTGCCTCACATTCTAACACTGTATGTTTAAAACTATCCCATCCCTCTTTAACATCCCCCCCACTACCCATACTTGCACTAGCCCACCATCCTTCAAAAAGACGGAAACTGCCTGCTGAATCATCTTCAGCATCAACATCTTACGATCATGCATCGAGTGAGAGTGGTAGTGAAGTAAAGCCGCCAAGATATGTAAACAGTTGTCATTTGATGTCATTGACATTCCTACACCAAGTGAAGCAGCAATTTACAAGTCAACATACAAAGAGGCTGATAAATTGAAGGAGGAAATGATTGAAAAGTTACAAATGGGAGAATGGTCTTTACATTTTGATGGAAAGCGCATTGAGGAAAATGAGTATCAGGTATTAGTACTTAAAAATGAAAGAACCGAAGTAAGACTGGATGCACTGCATCTGAAAGATAGCGAGGCTGAAACTATTGCTGAAGGAATGGCAAAAGTTATTGATGAATGCAACTTGTGGAATGCAATAAACATCATTGCTGATACAACAAACGTTAATACAGGGAAAAAAAAGAGTGGAGCTGTTGTCAAACTGCAATGAATGTTCTCAGAGAAGGGGATTAGCAAACCACAATTTATCAGATGTCAGCATCACTTTCTTTACAGGATTCTCAGTTTGGTAATTTATGAAAATCTTGGTGCTTAAACCAGTTCTCCAAACATCGAGTATCCATTTATATCCCAAATGGTGAAGAATTATGAGGAACTAAAGGCACAGTTTGTTAATGGAACAGAAGAGATCCTCCATAAATCAGGATGGAGAGATGACATGAAGTTTATGTACCATCTAACACGAGTGTTTAGATTCTTTGAAAAAAAAGGCCCTTTTCCTTTGATTAACTTTCAGAAAAATCCAAACATCAGCAATGCGAGGTGGAATTCAAGAGCCATGCTAGCAATTCTTGCATTCATTCTTATACCTACAAGACGGAAGACTTTAGAGAAGATAAGCAGATTCATTTCACACACCTGGGGGGCAGATTATTGGTTTACTGATCAGATGTACGAGGAAAATGACTTCAAGAATTTGTCAGAAATATTGAAACCCTTCAAAAAAGCACCGAACTCATTGAAAAAAATCACTGGAAGCAGGAGCCGTCTGCACTCAATATACCAAAAAGTGATAAGTGTGTTGAACGTGCAATCAAAGTTATGCAGGAACTGTATGTTGCCTACACAAACAAAAGCAAACTGCAACTTGGGTTTATTCTAAGTGTTACGTTTGGTCATCGTCCACATTTTTTTTTTATTTTATTTAAAAGGACATATAATATACAAACCAGACATCGTTACAATACATGTCTAATAACATTGCAAATATTAAATTCAATAACAATCATGCATATCAAAATATTAACTTCATGGCCCTGTCATTACTCATACAATTTATTCCTTTACAAGAAATAAAGAACATCTTTACTACCATAATCAAATAATTGTCATACCCATATCTTATCCTCATTCATATCATACCCATTGAACGTGACGGTGTTAATACTTCTCCTTATACCTTACCCATTCTAACACAATTACCACCACGCACGAGACATACATATATATATACAACAAAATTCACCTTGTAAGCCAACAATCATGTAGAACTATATTCACCATGTCAGGCAATAAACATTACAAATCTTTGATCAGGCACATTTATATACAACTTCATAGTCATTAAACACCAACATTTCCACAACCACTTGAATATGTATGAGTCTTCATCTTCCCTATAAACACAAAACTATAACACTTATAAATTAAATACATTTATAACATCTCCGTCCAACGCTGTTGATGTTGTTACAGCTTTGTCACTCCCAAGGTACAATAAATATGATGCATTTCAAGTGTAAATAATATCATCATGTACAGGACCCAAGGTCTCCTAATGCCTACTTTAGCTCCCAACAACCTCCATCCTTCTCTACATCCACGTCTTCCCATGTTATACTACAATTCCTTCATATCCTCAATTGTAGTAGTCAACTCTGTATACAATATGTGTCCAACTCCTTGTTGAACTAAGCCCCACCTGTCCGATATTACATACAACCTCAATGCCAATCCTTTTTAAAACCATCTACTTTCCGTATCTTCAATATTATCCATATTGAAGCCACAAACTTCCTACCAATTTTCACTTTCATTACTTTTAACTTTGATGCTATCATGCAACTTATAATAGTCACACACGACATGTGTCTTTTTCATCCATACCTCATACCTCACTTTTCCTTACACTCAAAACTTCTGCATCACGCCTTCATGCTATGCAAGATAAACCCTCATATTACCCCTTGCGTTATGTGATTTCAAGAAACTGTCCTCGTCAGTCTGTTTTCCCCCTCCTCACACATTCATTGCCCCTCCCCTCTTCCGTCTCCAGTCTCCCCAAGAAACAAGTAAAATGTGCCGTCGTCCGTCATTACACCCCCACCCCCACCCCTTCCCTCTCACCCACTCCAAAATCCTCTCCCCAGCATCACTCATACCACATCAAGATCCCCATCCCCTTATGCCCTATTTCCCCCTCCCGACGTCAAGCCCCTTTTATTAATTGCCTACGCCCTCAATAAGTCACCTAATACCATATTTTTGTACTCCTCTGAGAAAGCCTTCCCTTACCTCCCCCCATACACCTCTCTATTCTTACATTTTGTGTGGTACATACATCCTGCAACAGCACTACAGCTCCCCAACCCCGACTTCCCTTAACTTCCATGACACACACACAAAGTCTACTATTAAATACAATAGGCCTCTTCACACCAGCTGCTGCATGCCCCCTATATCCAAACTTAACACCCTTAATACAGATACACCCCCTTCTATTCTTCTAAATACTCTTCCCATCCACTCCCTTACAGGTCCCAAACTTTCACAAAAGTATATTGCATGCATTGCAGTTTCCTGCATCCCACATCTTTTGCAACCCCTTTCCTTCACCATACCTATCCTATATAATAAGGCCCTTGATGCCACCACTCCATGTTGAAACCGATATATTAATTCCCTATCCCTAGATTTTAAATGCAGGCCCTTTAGTCCTTTCCATATATTACCCTAATCATATATTGAGTATTCCGCCTCCCCTTCAATTATTGTCATTCTCCACCCAGCCCTCTCCAGGGCACTTGCCGACACCCTGTGTGGATTTCTCATGACCATGATATTACGCAACAAGTCCTAACACAGCCCCAGCTCCTTCCCCACCATCTACTCAATTCACTCACTACTTTACCCACCCTCCTTCCATCCACCCCTCCCAACCTCACTACGCACCGTTTAACATACATACATAATAATCTATGCTCTAACGATATGAGCCCTAATCCTCCCAATCCCACCCTATTCCTTACTATATCCTTCCTGAGCCATGGCTTGCCAAATGCCCAAATATACCGGGACACCTTTACCTCCAGCTTGCGCACATCCTCCTGCAACAGCGGGTAAATCACCACTATATGCCACAGCTTACTATAGATCATCACATTCACTGCTATCACCTGCTGTTGCAGGGTAAGATCCCCCACTCTCCATCCCCTTAACCTGTCCATCCCCATTCCTACAATTCTCCCAGAATTCTTGCTCCTCGCCATCCTACTATCACTCATATACACGATTCCCACAAATTTTAACCTTGTTCACTATCGTCCATCCATACTAGGGATGTATCGGATGTGAAAAATTTAGATATCCGGTATGCGGATGTGTATACGGATGTCTTACCTACTCATTTTACGGATGTGAATGCGGATGCGGATGTAAGAAATTGTGCGGATGATCCGCGGATGTTGATGCAGATGTAAGAAATTGTGCGGATGTTCCACAGATGTGGATGCGGATGCGAATATCTGATACATCACTAATCCATACCCCTCACCCATTCCCCCACACACCCACTTCCCCACCTCCAACAGACGTGACTTGGCTCCGTTAACCCTCATACCTGTCGCCCTGCAAAAAACTCTGACGATTCTCCCTACATTCCCTAGACCCTCCTCATTTCCTATCAGTACCGTGGTGCCATCGACGTACCCAACTATGATAGGTACTACACACCCTTTGTCATCTCCCCTCCACACTCCCTCCTCAATCAATCTATATAACAGGTCCTGCATACATGCAAACAAAATCTGCGACAGGGGGCATCCCTGCCGCAGACCCCTGTCTATTTTCACCTCCCTCCCAACCTTACCATTCACATGCACACATACACATGCTCCCTTATACACAGTTTCCACCCAACGTACCACTTCGTCACCAAACCCCTGCTTTCTCATAACCTCATACAAAACATCCCTTTCAACACTATTGTATGCTCCTTTCCAATCAATCGCTAACACTCCACCTTCGTCCTTGCAATTAATATAATTCTTTATTCTCTTATGCCCCCTAATCATGCTTCGCCCCGGGATCCCACACTGCCCTTCCGCAATCACTCCTCCTTACACCCGTTTCAACCTATTCCCCAATACTTTCACAAATATCTTGTAATCGGCATTCATCATGGCCAAAGGTCTGTAGTTCCCTATTGTTTCCCCATTCTCCCCTTTTTTAACAAAACAAAACCACCCCCATACCCTGCTCATGCCCCATGCATCCTTTGTCTTTCATCCTATTTAATAATTGCACCATACACTCTCTCAAAACATTCCAATTTTCTCTATAAAAATAATTTGCTATACCATCTAAACCCAGTGCCTTCCTTCATGCACTCTCTTTCTGTCTCTCCCAACTTACTCTGTATACCCTCCACATTAATGCTTCGCTCCCGCTTTCCACCACTCACACGTCACAAATACCTCTCAAACCACTTATCCACATATACGCCCATAGCCTCCATCGTTCTTAACCTTTCACATAACCCTCCATGTCTTCCTCCACTTCTATACAATTCACAGTCATTCCATCCCTCGTTTTCCTAAAATTACCCAAAACACACATTGACAGCCTATCTCTCCATAAAATATCATCCATTCCTGCCCTCAAACGATATGCATCATACCTTCCATTTTGTATATCTCTCAGTCTTTCTTTCAATCCCTTGATTTCATTCATCACGGAAGGGCCTCCCCCCTCATAACAGCTATTCAATAACCCCTCAATGTACTTTTGCATACCATATTTCCAACATGCTTCCTCTCTCCCTAGCCTTTTATAAAACTCCCTTATTTCCACTTTTGCCTTGGTTTCCCACCAGAACACTAAACGTCCTTCCTTCTTTCCCTGCTCCCACAAACCTTCCCACCATCTTGCAAAACTCTCCCTCCTTTCCTCCCCAGCCAACAACTTTACATTTAATTTCCAATATCCCCTGTACCAACGTACCATCCCGTCCCAATTAACATCTACTAATACGCCCTTGTGATCCGAAAACCATACATCTAAGGTTTGAACTCCCCCTGTCATCACCTGACCCGTTACATAAATCCTATCTAATCTGGCCGCATACCCCTTACGTATAAACATATGCTCTAACATCCCCCACCCCCTGCTACATCCCTCAAACCTGCACTACCTAATACGTCCCTTAATACCCCTAACTCGCAACCTGCACCCCTAGGCTCCATGTCCCTTTTCCGGATCACACAATTCCAATCTCCCACTACAATCGCTACTCCTGGCAACCCTTACAAGGCATACACCATAAAATCCTTCACAAATTCCGTTTTAACCATTCTGCTATGCTCCGCCAGCATGTATATTCCCACAAGACATACCCTCACACCTCCCCATTCACCATCCACTTTCACTATCCGTCCTCCCCCACACTCTTCCCATGCCAATAATTTAAAAGGGCTTGATGCCTGTATTACTACTGCAACCCCTCCCTTTAATCTTCCTGATGACCCAGCATAAACACTATACCCTTTCAAACATAAGTCTCTTCCATACCTGTGATTGTGTTCCTGTATGAACCCCACTTGCACACCAAAACATAGTTACCCTCAGTGACCACCGCTATGTCACTACCACCTCCCACACTTAACTCTGGTAACGGGTCATCAAGAAGACCCTCCAACACCGCCTCCAATGGCAGATCCGGGCAGCTTTCTATAGTCCCCTCCAGACCTACAGATGTTCCGTTCTCTCCCGCCTGAGACGCCTCTAAAATAGTGAGACACATCTCCTCCACTCCCTCAATGATGTCACTCCACTTCCTTGGTTGCTTCTCCTGGTCGTTCCCTGCCTTCTCCTTCCGTACATCCATCATACGTGACTCCACTGGCCCCTCATCAAAACGCTGTGCTCCTCTCCTCGCACAGTCAGCTGCTAGCTACATGCTCATATGCCCCACAGATCCTGCATGTACGCCTTTGGCCAATGTACGTCATGTAAACCTGTGCTTTAAACTCCGGCAGCACCACATACGATGGTATTGGCCGGTGTATTGACATTTTCAGTGAAAAGGATCCTTCCAGAAGACCATTGAAAAGGCCCTTGTTCCACTTTCCAACGTTTGCTGCATGGACTATTCATATTCTTTAAACAGTAACAATATCCACTTGATATGCCTCAATCAGGACATTTCTCACCCTCACCCAAGTATAGGACCTTGATACATCCTTTAACCTCACCTCCATTCCCGCGTTGACAGTAAGAACACGCTCTTGATACGTGTCTACTAGTTTCTCATACACTTGTGTTGTCAACAACTTGACAAAGACCCTTGTCACTTCATTTAGCACCACTCCGTAAAGATCCGCTGTATCGATCTTATATGTATCCCTTAAAATGATTGGTAAGACTAGCAGCAGTGGCTGGGTAAATCGCCCCTCTCACAACGTCAATACACACAGTATTCACCTTCCTCCTGCTTGCCGATGCCATGTTGGTGAAAATAACAGCTTCACTGTGTCGCCACTTGGAGGAAGTGCACCGACGTCTGACCACTATGGTCACTGGTCAGGGAATGATCAAACCGATATCACTTAATATCATATTGCGAACTTCCTTATTAAACGCTAAAATAAGCAAGTCCGACTATATAATATTATCTGGGGCTTCATATAAAGTTACCAAATGGAATCATGTAAATTAATGTACGTAGTAAAATTATTTAATGTATTAGGTTAGGTGTAGCAGTGCAAGATGTGAAACACTTGTGTAGCAACCAGTGTCTGGTTAACGCGCTCACCCTCCAAGCGTATGCCACGTGACCTACCTTATGTCAGGTCACCCCATCCCTACTACTGACAGTAGCAGCTCGTCTTCAACCCATGGTACATCTTGGGTACTCTCTGTTGTAACAGAGCTTCATTCCTTTGATAAATGCGTTAAAGGTGCTCAAAGTGGACATATGTGTATCTCACGTCCCGTTGAAATTACTTTGTTAAATACCCAGGCGGTCTGAAGAACACTGTGAGGTTATGTTGAAACTCATTAGTGTGAATGGTGAAATTACCTTAAGGTCAACTGAATAGTTCTCGGTAAATAATTCCGCACTCATACGGTACGAGAGAAAGACTAATATTTTATTATTGATATGTTTCTAAGAAACAATATGACAATTAAAAGGCCTTTGAAATTTTTACTTGTGATTTTTGATTCCCTAAGAAAAGAAGCAATGAAAAAAAATCTTTGCATTATTGCACTTAGATCTCTCTTTCAGTGAGGAGGAGGACAGGTGGGCAATACTAAGCAATAAAATGTATACAAACATGATAACAATGATGCTGTAAGCTGTTTTATTTGTTATTAATATTACATGCAATATGAAGTTATGTACTTGTTTTCGGTACTCGTTTTTTTTTTCATTTAGGGGAGACATTTTCTAAACATATTGAAGTGAAAAGTTATTTCTTTGCTTTTAGGCAAAAGTTCATCTGAGTAAAGTACAGGAATATTACTTTGTAAAAAAAGTTATAACCCCAATGTGTGTGTGTATATATATATATATATTATATTAATGCAAAAAGATCACAGTAGTGGTTGCCTTGCATATATATATATATATATATATATATATATATATATATATATATATATATAGTATGTACATATATTATTGTAACCACGAACGAGTGGTATTGATCAATAACTACACTGCACTAGCCAGGGGTCGAACCCATGATGCTTTGGCACGCATCATGGTGAGCGAAAACACATGACGCTCTAGTCCACTGAACCACACAATCCTTAAGAATAGCGCTTCCAGTAGGACTGAATCTTGTACTCGCTATCCAAGGACATACGGTGGTGTGGACGCCTCTAAGCTAATTTCATTCTACTCCCCGTTTGGTGAACTAGCTCAACAAGCAGTATATTATTGTAACAACGAACGAGTGGTATTGATCAATAACTACACTGCACTAGCCAGGGGTCGAACCCATGATGCTTTGTGTGGTTCAGTGGACTAGAGCGTCATGTGTTTTCGCTCACCATGAGGCGGGCCAAAGCATCATAGGTTCGACCCTTGGCTAGTGCAGTGTAGTTATTGATGTGTGTATATATATATTATCTCTTGAAGCAATATCATAATGCATGGTGAAATGCGTCTCTAGCATCATCAAGGAAGCATGCGTTACTGGTGCTAAGTAGATCTGCTGGGCATCCTAGCTGTCCTAGGATGTACTTAGTGCTAGGAAAGCTGTCCTAGAGAGCTTAATTTAAGCATGTGTGAGACAAGCTTGATGCCAGGCTCCCGAAAACAGGTCCTAATATAGTGTTTTTACTGCGCTACGTTCCTGTGTTATGTTATGATATTGACGTGATATTGACGTGATATTGACATGATATTGACGTGATATTGACATGATATTGACATGATACTGATGAGATATTGATGTGTCATTGAGGTGATATTGATGTGCCACTGAGGTGATATTGATGTGTCAGTGAGGTGATATTGATGTGTCATTGAGGTGATATTGATGTGATATTGATGTGTCATTGAGGTGATATTGATGTGTCATTGAGGTGATATTGATGTGTCATTGAGGTGATATTGATGTGTCATTGAGGTGATATTGATGTGTCATTGAGGTGATACTGATGTGTCATTGAGGTGATATTGATGTGTCATTGAGGTGATATTGAGGTGATATTGATGTGTCATTGAGGTGATATTAAAGTGATGTTGCAGTGATATTGACGTGATATCAGTGTCATATTTACGTGATAATGACGTGATAAAAATATGACTCAGCTGACGAACACGAGGGCAGCCTCTGCACACCTGGCTATACACACACACCTTGCTACACACACACCTGGCTATACTCACACCTGGCTATACACACACACTTGGCTATACACATGCACACCTTGCTATACACACACCTGGCTATACACACACCTGACTACACACACACAACTGGCAATACACACACCTGGCTACACACACCTGGCTATACACACACCTGGCTACACACACACATACCTGGCTACACACACACATACCTGGCTACACACACACACACCTGGCTATACACACATCTGGATATACACACACCTGTCTATACCCACATGCCTTTCTATATACACACTTGGCTATATATACACACACCTGGCTATATACACACCTGGCTATACACACACCTGGTTGTACACACGCCTGGCTGTACAGACACCTGGCTACACACACATTTATACTCACACCCGGCTATACACATAGCTCGCTATACACTCACCTGACTGTACACGCACTTGGCTATACACACACGTGGCTGACCACACTACTGGCTATAAACACATCTGACTGTACATACATACCTGGATACATACATACCTGGATACATGCACACTTGGCTACACACACTTGGCTACACACACCTGGTTATACACACACCTTGCTACAGTGAAGAGGCAGGGCCAGGAGCTCAGTCTCAACCCCTGCAACCACAATTAGGTGAGCACAATTAGATGAGTACACACACACCTGGCTACACACACACCTGGCTACACACACACACCTGGCTACACACACACACCTGGCTACACACACACCTGGCTACACACACACACACCTGGCTACACACACACACCTGGCTACACACACACCTGGCTACACACACACCTAGCTACACACACCTGGCTACACACACACCTGGCTATAAACACACCTGGCTACACATACACCTAGCTATACACACACACCTGGCTATACACATATCTGGCTACACACACACATGGTTATACACACACCTGGCTATATACACACCTGGCTACACACTCACAATTGGCTATACACACACCTAGCTATACACACACCTAGCTATACACACACCTAGCTATACACACACCTAGCTATACACACACCTGGCTACACACACCTTTGCTATACACACACATGGCTATACACACATCTGGCTATACCCACACACCTGGATATACTCAACTGTCTATACCCACACACCTGGATATACACACACCTGGCTATTCCCACACACCTGGATATACACACACCTGGCTATACCCACACACCTGGATATACACTCACCTGTCTTTTCCCACACACCTGGATATACACACACCTGGCTGCCCATACACACACACCTGGCTATATACACACACACCTGGCTATATATACACACACCTGGCTATACTCACACCTGGCTGCCCATACACACACCTGGCAATACACACACCTGGCTATATACACACACACCTGGCTATACTCACACCTGGCTATACACACACCTGACTATACACACAAACATACCCGGAGCTAAGGTGTATGTCCTACGAGGAGAGGTTAAGGGAAATCGACCTGACGACACTGGAGGACAGGAGAGATAGGGGAGACATGATAACGACATATAAAATACTGAGAGGAATTGACAAGGTGGACAGAGACAGAATGTTCCAGAGATGGGACACAGCAACAAGGGGTCACAGTTGGAAGTTGAAGACTCAGATGAGTCACAGGGATGTTAAGAAGTATTTCTTCAGTCATAGAGTGGTCAGGAAGTGGAATAGCTTGGGAAGTGAAGTAGTGGAGGCAGGTTCCATTTATAGCTTCAAGAAGAGGTATGATAAGGCTCATGGCGAGGGGAGAGTGACCCAGTAGCGTCCAGTGAAGAGGCGGGGCCAAGAGCTATGACTCGACCCCTGCAACCACAACTAGGTGAGTACACACCTGGCAATACACACACCTGGCTATACACACACCTGGCTATACCCACACACCTGGATATACACTCACCTGTCTATACCCACACACCTGGATATACACACACCTGGCTATACACACACCTGGCTACACACACACACGTGTCTTTACACACACACACACACACACGTGGCTTTACACACACCTGGCTACACACTCACACCTGGCTATACACACACCTGGCTATATACACACCTGGCTACACACACATTTATACACACACCCGGCTATACACATAGCTCGCTATATACTCACCTGGCTGTACTCGCACCTGGCTATACACGCACTTGGCCATACACACACATGGCTGACCACTCCTGGCTATAAACACACCTGACTGTACATACATACCTGGATACATGTACACTTGGCTACACACACACTTGGCTACACACACCTGGCTATACACAGATTTGGCTACACACACACACACCTGGCTATACACACACTTGGCTGTACACACACCTGGCTATAAACACATCTGGTTACACACACTCTTGGCTACACACATACCGAGGGTGAATCTACTTCTGAAACCAGTGAGTTTCAATGTATTGACTCACCTGTCAGGGCTTTGAGCCTCCTGTAGGAGCCCTCACTAGTCAGAACCTGAACTGCTCCTTCATCTATTTGCCCCGAGGGCTCAGGTTCCCCAGGGAAGTCAGGTTCCATTGCTCTGCGGGGTTTGAACTCTTTTCATGCGCCCCATCGCCCACTCTTCTAGGTTTTAGGTCCCTACAGGAGGCCTGGGTGAATTTGTACTCCCCATGGGGGGTTACCTGTGGCACCCCTAAGAGAAGGGTAAACAGGTGAAGTGCCCACACTAGGTGCCCCGTGGCCCCCATCACAGCCAGAAATGTGAGGCACCTGGGTTCAACTTCCGGGTCGCGTGGTAAAGAACTTGGGTTCAACTTCCGGGTCACAAGGTAAAGCACCTAGGTTCAACTATAGAGTCGCAGAGTAAGTCACTTGGGTTGAACTACCAGGTCGGGTGAAGGGTCTCTGTACCTGCTGGTCACCTGTCAGCAGGTAGCCGATAACTAGATTTCTGGCAGTAAATAGGTAAAAAAAAATAATTTCTAGCAGTACATAGGTGAAAATAGGTTAAAGTTCCAACAGTAAATATGTTAGACTTCTAGCAGTAAATAGGTGAAAATAGATTAGAATTCTAGCAGTAAATAAGGACCTATGTGCTAGACTTTCAAGGGCAGTTTTCTAGCTAGTTTTAGTCATTGTCCTGCCTAGTTTGGTAACTTTCTGTGATAGTTTTGGTCACTTTCTGTGCTAGTTTTGGTCACTTTCCTGGCTATTTTTTGTCTCGTTTCTATCTCTTTTGGTCACTTTCTTGGCTAGCATTGGGTACTTTCCTAGCTAGTTTGTGTACTTTCCTTGCTAATTTGTGTACTTTTGGTCGATTTTGTGGCTGGTTTTGGTCACTTTACTGGATAGTTTTGGGTACTTTCCCAGGTAGTTTTGCTCACATTATTGTGTAATTTTGGTCACTTCCGTGGTTACTTTTGGTCACTTCCCTGTCTAGTTTTGCTCACTTTTCTGGCACTTTTGGGTACTTTCGTGGATAGTTTCGGTTACTTTCTTGGTTAGTTTGTAGGTCACTTTCCTGGCTAGCTTTGGGTCACTTTAATTGCTAGTTTTGGTCACTATCATGGCTAGTTTTGGGTACTTTCCTAGCTAGTATGTTTCCATTTCCGGCTAATTGTCGGTACTTTCCCTGGTAATTTTGAGTATTTTCCAGGTCATGTTTTGTCACTTTCTTAGCTAGTTTTACTTACTTTCCTGGCTAGTTTTGGTCACTTTCCTAACAAGTTTTTGTCATTTTTCTGGATAGTTTTTCTTATATTCCTGGCTAGTATATTTTCCCAGGCTAGTTTTTGTCAGTTTCCTGGCTAGTTTTGACCACTTTTCTGTCTAGCTTGGGCACTTTCCTAGATAGTTTTGGTTACTTTCCTGCCTATTTTTATTACTTACCTAGTTAGTTTGTCACTTTCTTGGGTAATTTTGGTCACTTTCCTGGCTAGTATCGTCACTTTCTTGGCTAGGTTGGTCACTTTCCTAGCTAGTTATGTCACTTTCCTGTCTAGTTTGGGTCGATTTCCAGGCTGGTTTTGGTTACTTTCCTAGCTAGTTTTTGTGTACTTTCCGATTTAGTTTGGCACTTTTCTATCTGATTTGGACACTTTCACGGCTAGTTTGGTCACTTTCCTGGCTAATTTGGACACTTTTCTATCTGAGTAAATGTTACGAACGTCACTGTCACTTTCTCACCTATTTATCTTTCCTAGAATTTCTTAGGCGCTTCTCAGAGGTACTTTTCTTGACTACTTTCTCAACTCCTACCAAAGGAATTTGGGTTAGTGTTCTGTTACTTCCCACCTGTTATGGTAAGTAGAACTCAGCTAGAGGCTGTCGGAAGTACCTCTTATAACTTTCTTCAGACTCCGAAAGTGGCGTTTCCCTTCCCTATGTCACTTTCCAAGAGCACTGGAAGTCATTCAGGCCAGAAGTCCTCTAACAGATCCCAAAGTGTCACTTCCCTCACCTGGAAGTCCCCCAACCGGGAAAGTACCCGCTACTTTCCCACACTGGCACTTTTCAACAGTGCCTGCAGTGCACTAAGAGGTCCCAGAGTAGCACTTTCCCCTACGTCACTGTCCAAGAACATAGGAAGTCACCCAGCCAGGGAAGTACACGCTGCTCTCCTGCACTGGCACTTTCCTACAGTGCCACTAGTGTTCTAAGAGATCCCAGAGTGGCACTGTCTGGGGAAGTACTGGCAACCGTGAGGAGGTAGACTTAGGAATGTGTGAAAGCGTAATAATCAATGACTACCAGACGTGGGATACCTGAGTATCCCCTGCATGTTAGAGGGATACCTGGGTAGCCAGGGGGATACCTGGGTATCCCCTGCTCGTTAGAGGGATACCTGAGTAGCTAGGGAGATACGTGGGAATTCCCTACCTCTTAAAGGGATATATGGATATCCGGGGGAATACCTGGGTATCCTCTGCCTGTTAGAGGGATACCTGGGAAGCCAGGAGGATACCTAGGTATCCCCTACCCGTTAGAGGGATACCTGGGTAACCAGGGGGAATACTTGGGTATCCCTTGCACGTTAGAGGGATACCTGGGTAGCCAGGGGGATACTTGGTACCCCCTCCCTGTTTGAGGGATATCTGAGTAGCTAGGGAGATACGTGGGAATCCCTGCTTGTTAAGGGATACATGGGTAGCCAGGGGGAATACCTGGGTACCCTCTGAATGTTAGAGGGATACCTGGGAAGCAAGTGGGATACCTACGTATCCCCTGCCCGTTAGAGAGATACCTGGGTATCCAGGGGGATACTGGGGTACCCCCTGCCTGTTAGAGGTATACTTGAGTAGCTAGGGAAATACGTGGGTATTCTTGCCTGTTAAGGGATACAAGGATAGCCAGGGGAATACTTTGGTACCTTCTGCTTGTTAGAGGGATACCTTGGAAGCAAGGGGATACCTAGGTATCCCCTTCCTGTTAGAGGGATATCTGGGTAGCCAGGCTGATAAATGGGTATCCCTCTGCTTATTAGAGAAATATCTGGGTATCGAGGGTGATACCTGGGTTTACAGTGCCTGCATATAGAACTTTATAAAGAACTGGCTGTTTATAGAGGAGCTTTATAAAGTACTGAATGTATATAGAGAAGCTTTATAAAGTACTGACTGTATATAGAGGAGCTTTATAAAGAACTGGCTGTATATAGAGGAGCTTTATAAAAAACTGATTGTATGTAGAGGAGCTTTATAAAGAACTGACTGTATATAGAGGAGCTTTATAAAGTATTGACTGCATACAGAGGAACTTTATAAAGTACTGACTGTATATAGAGGAGCTTTATAAATACGTGGGTATTCTTGCCTGTTAATTAAGGGATACAAGGATAGCCAGGGGAATACTTTGGTGCCTTCTGCTTGTTAGAGGGATACCTTGGAAGCAAGGGGGATACCTAGGTATCCCCTTCCTGTTAGAGGGATACCTGGGTAGCCAGGCTGATAAATGGGTATCCCTCTGCTTATTAGAGAAATATCTGGGTATCGAGGGTGATACCTGGGTTTACAGTGCCTGCATATAGAACTTTATAAAGAACTGGCTGTTTATAGAGGAGCTTTATAAAGTACTGAATGTATATAGAGGAGCTTTATAAATTACTGACTGTATATAGAGGAGCTTTATAAAGAACTGGCTGTATATAGAGGAGCTTTATAAAAAACTGATTGTATGTAGAGGAGCTTTATAAAGAACTGACTGTATATAGAGAAGCTTTATAAAGTATTGACTGCATACAGAGGAGCTTTATAAAGTATTGACTGTATATAGAGGGGCTTTATAAATAACTGACTGTATATAGAGGAGCTTTATAAAGTACTGAATGTATATACAGGAGCTTTATAAAATACTGACTGTATATAGAGGAGCTTTATAAAGTACTGACTGTATATAGACGAGCTTTATAAAGTATTGACTGTATATAGAGGAGCTTTATAAAGAACTGACTATATATAGAGGAGCTTTATAAAGAACTGACTGTATATAGAGGAGCTTTATAAAGAACTGACTGTATATAGAGGAGCTTTATGAAGTACTGACTGTATATAGAGGAGCTTTATAAAGTACTGACTGTATATAGAAGAGCTTTATAAAGAACTGACTGTATATAGAGGAGTGTTACAAAATGCGACATCTACTTTGTGAAGATTTGTACAGAGAATACTAGAAGGCCACTTTATTGATCCCGCTCTAGTATCTAGCCTCAGTCTGGTTTGCTAAGAGTATGTGAGTGTTCTAGTCTAGCTATCCTGTAAACTGTGCTGCTTCTCTACAGTATATTTTGGTTTGTAACTGATTGAACACAGACAACCAAATGGAAGTTGTGATCTTAAACAGCAAAGTTGTCTAGGTGGTAATATTTACTGTTAATATAGAGTGAGTATTTAAGGAGGTAAACTCCATCATAACTCTTGGAGTATAACTTAGAATACTTATATATCATAGTTATTCTGTGCATATAATCATATGGTATTATGGACACATTTGTTAAGATTGATGTGTACCGTCTGGTACGTTGCTATGATAAGATGTATTCATAAGTTTAAGAGAAATATTGAGTAAGTGTTTGTGTAAGTGATCGGTAAGTGCTGGAAGCAGACTTAGAATGTGACTGGCAACAACACGTCCCTTCTGGACCATCGAGGTAATCAGATAGCTTGTTTGAACAATATGACGACCCATTTGCCAAGCAGCAGTAGTGCTGGAAGCAGCAGTAGTGCTGGAAGCAGCAGTAGTGCTGGAAGCAGCAGTAGTGCTGGAAGCAGCAGTGTACAGCTAAGCGTCAGCCAAGGAATCAAGGAGAACAAACTGACCCTAATTGTGGACCTTCAACAGATCCTACACAAAAGGCATAAAGTTCCTTTATTACTGAAACTGAGTTAAGTAATTCCAAATTCCAGACTACGACAAGGCATAGATGCCAAAAAACAATGTAGGTTGAACTCGGGACCAGATATAGTGTCTCAGTACACTACTGGCAACATCATTTGTGTATACATACTGGCGTCTATTGCTAAGATATGATTTTAGGTAATCGAGTGAGTGTCCTCTGACCTCGTAATGTTCAAGTTTTAGGTGCAAGAGATCGTGGTCAACTATATCAAATGCTTTCCGTAGGTTTATGAAGAGGCCCAGTGGAATTTCTTTTTTTTTCCAGTGCAGTATATAGTAGCTCGAGCATATATATGATTGCATCATTTGTGCTTTTTCTTGGCCTAAATCCAAAGTATTTCCCGTCCAGCGACCATACTGGGCAGACGTTGGTGCTCTGCCTCCTGGTGGCATCGAGACACAACTTTATTTTCACCAACATGGCGGCAGCCGGTAGACGACGCATAAACACTGTCTGTCTTGAAATAGTGAAGGGCGTGTTACACCCGTCCTCAGCGGCTACAGTCTTACCTATGGTATTGAAGGATATCTACAAGATCGACATAGGTGACCTATATGGTGTGGCCCTAAATGGGATGACCAGAGAATTTGTGAAATTGTCGTCAACTCAGGAGTATGAAAGGTTGGTCGACAAGTATCAAGATCAAGTATATGCAGTTAACTCAAGTATGGAGGTGAGGATGAGGGACATCTCCCAGTCTTATACGTGGATAAGGATGAGAAACGTACTGTTTGAGGAGGATCCAGTGGATTTAATGGCAGTCTTCAAAGAATATGGGATTGTACATGCAGTGAATGTGGGAAAGTGGCATGAGGGCCCCTTTGAAAGGCTCATGGAGGGATCTTATTCATTGAAGATGTCCATCAGGTGGCCCATACCGTCATACGTAGTTATGCCTGAGTTCAGGACCCAGGTTTATGTAATGTATGTAGGTCAATGACGAATGTGCAATACATTTGGAGTTTTCAAACATGTGGCAGCGAATTGTCCAAAGAGAGGGCAGCAACGATTTGAGGAGGGTATGAATCACACAAGCAAGTCGGAAGAGGGACAGGTAAGATCTACATTGGGGCAGGAGCCATCTACAAGGTCATGGAGTGAGATAGTGGAGGGCAGTGCAGGGACATGTCAAACACTCCCTGCGATGGCTACAGTGGAGCAGCGAGAAATAGCAGAAGAGGAGGAGGGTACAGGGGAGGCCAGCCCCAATATGTCTTTGGAGGGGGTATTGGAGAGCCTCCTAGTCGATACCCTGCCGGAGTTGAGTGCGACAGCAGGAAAAGTCTTGAGGGAAGACAATGAACTAGGTGTTGAAATGGAAGCGGATAGAACGGATGTACAAGGGTTAGTATGTGAGACGGTGAGTGTGGAAGTGCATGAGCATGAAAGTGGTAAAGGCATGGCAGTGTTGGGGGAATCCCGAAAGAGATCGGTAGCCTCATCAGATGGAAAGGATGTATTAACTCCTGTGCAAAGAACATGTAAAAAGCCTTTGGTGGATGCGACAAAGAGGGGAAAGGGAGGGTTGCAATTTAAGGAAGGTGCCAAGGGTGGGAAATGTGTCAACAGAGCAGGAGGCATGGGGAAAACTGAAGTGACGCATACATCAAGGTCAAGAGGTAAACCTTCAATGTTGTTTTCCACTGTATAACTATTAATGTAAATGGTATGAGGGCAGAGGTTAAAACGAAGTGGGTGGAGGTGACATTGAGACGTTATGGTGTGCAAGTGGGTTTTTTGCAGGAATATAATTATAGAAATGGAAGAGACTTACATTTGGAAGGATATGATGTATATGCTGGGTTTTCAGGGAGATTAAAGGGAGGGGTTGCAGTAGTGATAAAGGTGTCAAGCCCTTTTCATTTGATAGCATGGGAGGAGTGGGGGGGGCCATATAGTGAAGGTGGATGGGGAATGAGGTGGAATCAGAGTATGCTTTGTAGGGGTTTATATGCCGGCGGAGTTTTCCAGGAAGGTCAAGGATGAATTTGTGAATGAATATTTGGTGTATGCCTTAGGAGGGATGCCAGGTGTAGTGATAGTGGGTGGGGATAAAGATGTAGAACCTAGGGAAGCGGGATGTGTGTTAGGGGCCTTAAGAGATGTATTGAATAGTGTGGGGTTGAAGGACGTGGTAGGTGGGGGGAGAGGGTGGAGCACACATACTTTCATAAGGGTTATGCAGCCAGATTGGATAGGATATATGGGTCAGATCAGGTAGTGGTTGAAGATGTGCAAACGATATATGTAGGGTTTTTGGACCATAGAGGTGTTCTAGTAGATGTAAGTTGGGAAGGGGCGGTTAGATGGTATAGGGGCTACTGGAAATTAAATGTGAAGTTGTTGGGTGAGGAGGACAAACAGGTGAGTTTTGCACAATGGTGGAAGGGGTTGTGGGAGCAAGGTAAGAGGCAGATAGAGTCGGGAGAAAGTATAATAGTGTGGTGGGAAAAGATGGCAAAAGTAGGTATAAAAAGTTTTAATACAAGGTTGGGGAGAGAGGCGGGGTGGTCGTTTGGGTTGCAAAAGTACATAGAGGGGATCTTGTCCAGATGTTACAAGAAGAATGGACCCAATGCAGAGCAGGAGATAAGGGGATTGAAAGAAAGGCTGAGAGAGATACAGAATGAACGGTTTGATGCTTGTCGTTTGAAGGCAGGGCTGGATGATGTATTATGGGGAGATAGGCCTTCGAAATATGTTTTGAGCAAATGTAGGAAAAGGAGGGAAGGTATGACGGTAAATTGCATAGAAGTGGAGGAGAGGTTGGAGAGTTATGTACAGGGGCAAAGATTAAGGACGACTGAGGCGATGGGTGTCTATGTGGATAAATGGTTCGAGAGGTATTGGAGAAGGACTAGGGTAGGCAAAACAGAGAAAAGCACGATTATGGAGGGAATAAGGGCAAAGGTGGGAGGGAGGGAACGAGTAAAGCTTTATAAAGCTTTATAAAGGCAGTGGATGGGTTAAGTAAGGGAAAGGCTCCAGGGATAGAGAGAATAGTTAATGACTTCTATTGGATACATTGGAATGTATTGAGGGAATGTTTGGTATGGCTATTAAATACAATGAAGGAGGAGGGATGCTTAGGAACTGATCAATGCATGGTTGTGGTGGTGTTAGTTAAAAAAGGGGGAACAGGAGTAACTATGAGTAATTACAGGCCTTCAGCAATGATGAATGCGGATTATAAGATTTTTTGTGAAAGTATTGGGAAATAGGTTGAAAAGAGTGCTAGGAGGAGTGATTGAGGAAGGGCAGTATGGGATCCCCGTGAGAAGCATGATCAGAGGTCACGAAATAATTAAAAAGTATATAAAGGGCAGCGTAGAGGGGATATTAGTGTTAGATTGGAGACGTGCATATGACAGTGTGGAGTGGGAGGTGCTCTATGAAATTATGCAACATCAGGGGTTTGAGGAGGAAGTAGTGGGATGGGTTGAAACAGTGTATAAGGGGGCATGTGTATGAGTGCAGGTGAATGGTTGTGTGGGGAGGATGGTAAAAATGGAAAAGGGATTAAGGCAGGGATGCTCTCTGTCGCAAAGTCTATTTGCATTTATGCAAGATCTATTCTACAGACTAGTCAAGGAGGGTGTGTGGGGGGAGGAGAGGGAGCGGGTGGAGGAAGTGAGTGAGGCGCCGGGGATAGTGGGATACGTTGATGATACTACTGTGCTCGTAGGCAATGTAGAGGGACTGGTCAATGTGGGATGTATAATAGAGGTTTTTTGTAGAGCAACAGGAATGAGGGTAAATGGGGCTAAATCGCGATTATTGGAGGTAGGTAGGTGGGTAGGGGGAGGCTGGGTGAGAGGCATGGGTGGTTAATAATGGAAAAAATTAAGATATGTGGAGTAATGAAGTGGAAGTGTGATGTGTGAATTCAGGTAGGATAGTGAAAATAGCAATTAATAGATTGAAAGGATGGAGGCCAGGGGATCTCACATTACAGCAGAGAGTGATAGCGGTAAATACATTGATATATAGTAAGATTTGGTATGTTGCGGTGATATACCCATTATTGCAAGAAGACGTACACACGTTGGAAGTTAAAGTGTTTTGATACATTTGGGCGTTTGGAAAACCATAGATTAAAAGGGGCATAGTTAGAAACAGGGTGGAGATAGGGGGTTTGGGGCTAATAGCGATAGAACATAGATTAATATGAATGTATGTTAAAAGATGTGTTATATGTGGAAGTGGGGTAGAGGCAGGATGGGGGGGGTAAAGTGGCAGAAGACTTAGGTAGGTGGTGGGGAGGCAAGATGTTGAGGCAGTGTTGGGACCTCTTGAGAAATATGATGGTGATAAAAAATTCTCATAAGTTAGCCACAAGTGACATGGAGAAACTTGGGTGGGGTAAAAGTGTAGTAGGTGTAGGGGAATGCCCTATGTATGATTGGAGTAATATTTGGAAGGGATTAAAGGGTTTGATGTTGAGTTCCAGAGATAGGGAACTTATATATAGATTTTTACATGGGGAGGTGGCATCGAAAGCAGCTTTATTTAGGATGGGTATAGTTAAAGAAGGGAGTTGTGACAGGTGTGGGAAACAGGAAACCAGGTTTCATGCAATATATTTTTGTGAGGATTTAGGCTGGTAAGGGTATGGATGGGCAGAGTATTAAGAAAAATGTGGGGGGGGCATAACAGCATTACGGGCAATAAGTTTGGATATAAATGGAATGAGTCAACAGGTGCGAAGGGGATTAATGCACTTAATGGTAGACTATGTGTGTGTGTCATGGAGGTTAAAAAACACTGGGGTAAGGGAGAGTATCAGGGCGATTGCAGGAAGCATGATTAGAACAAGAAATAGGAATAGGAGTGTGTATGGAGGAGATGGGAGAAGGTTTTCTCTGTGGAATACAAAGAGATGAGCTTAGGGGACTTATTGGGAGCGTAGGATATAATGTTTGTAAAAGGGCTTGACATGAGGGGGAATACAATGGGGGAAGTTAGGGAGGGGAGGGTTTGCTGGGTGGTGATACATGTAGAAAGTATGGGTGGTAAGGCAGCAAATAGGATTAAACAAGGGGATGGCGGAATCGAATGTGGAGTGTGTAAGTATGTAAGGTAATAAGGAAGTAGGGGAATAAGGGGGGGGAGGGAAAGGGTGGACGGATGACAAATTTTTTTTGATGCAAAAGAGGTGACGGATGATGAAAAGCGGAGGGAAGGGGTAGTGTATGTGGTGGTGGTAAGTTACTAAAACAGACAGACGAGACAGACGAATTTAATTTGTTAATGTAAGGGGAAAAATGAAGGTTTACTTCAAATAAAGCAGGATAGGTGAGGCGGAGGCGTTATGTAGCATATGTGCTATGCCAAGGCAATAATCAGCGAAAGTAGTGTGGATGGGAAGCCGTTATAAGTGCATTGTAGAGTTTGTATAACTCAGTTGAAAATTATTAATATTAACAACGGTGTTATAAGCTATCGGTGGATGAAATCACGTATCACTGTAAAGAGGTATAGAATAGTAACTACGAAGTTTACAGTCAGGGTGAATGTGGAAGTGTGTATGTAGGTGTGGAAGATGAAAGGAGTATCCTTTTGCTAAAGTTGTCATGACAAAAATATATGTATTAATTTATATAGAGCAACGGATTATCATATAAGTCCAGTGTTCTGGTACACGAGGATTGAGATGTATAAAGATTTATGTATAAACATACCAGGATATACACAATGTATTGGAGATGGTACAGAGCAATACCTTGGAGGTATGTACATCGAAGAAAGGTTTTGGGAGTAAAGGAGGAGGAGGAGGAGGTGTTGATTCACCAGGAAATCTCCCGGACCGGGTCTTTACCAGATGGCGACCCGGCTCCGGCTCCCTGGCGTGGGAGTGTCAGAGACCTATGTCTCCCATGGGAGGGGATACCCCTCATTGGTGGGACCAACTGGCCCCAGACCTAGCCACAATCGCCACCAGCACGAGGCATGGAGGTAGATAGATGCTAGGCCTCTCTGGTCCGCCAGCTTCCCTAACGGGAAGGGCAGGCTTACGAGCTGCAGATGGTAGCAAGCTCCAGCCTTGGCACCTACCCTGCCGTAGAAGGACTGGGCATGGTGATCGACCGACCTCGGGAGTAAAATTGGTGGTATACAATATTGGTACAGAAGACATAAATAAATTACCTGGAGGGTATTACCTGGAGAGAATTCCAGGGGTCAACGCCCCCGCGGCACGATCTGTGACCAGGCCTTATGTTGGACCAGAGCCTGATCAACCAGGCTGTTACTGCTGGCCGCACGCAGTCCAACATACGAACCACAGCCTGGCTGGTCAGGTACCGACTTTAGGTGCCTGTCCAGTGCCTGCTTGAAGACAGCCAGGGGTTTGTTGGTAATCCCCCTTATGTATGCTGGGAGGCAGTTGAACAATCTTGGGCCCCTGACACTTATTGTGTTGTCCCTCAACGTGCTAGTGGCACCCCTGCTTTTCATTGGGGGGATGTTACATCGCCTGCCGAGTCTTTTGCTTTCGTAGAGAGTGATTTTCGTGTGTAAGTTTGGTACTAATCCCTCGAGTATTTTCCACGTGTATATAACAATGTATCTCTCCCGACTGCGTTCTAGGGAGTACAGGTTTAGAAATTTCAAGCGTTCCCAGTAATTGAGGTGGTTTATCGCAGTTATGCGTGCCGTGAAGGTTCTCTGCACATTTTCAAGGTCAGCAATTTCACCTGCCTTGAAAGGTGCAGTTAGTGTGCAGCAATATTCCAGCCTAGATAGAACAAGCTATTTGTAAAGTGTCAACATGGGCTTTGCATCCCTGGTTTTGAAGGTTCTCATTATCCATCCTGTCATTTTTCTAGCAGATGCGATTGCCACTGTGTTATGGTCCTTGAAGGTGAGATCCTCTGACATGATCTCTCCCAGGTCTTTGACATTAGTTTTTTGCTCTATTGTGTGGTTGGAATTAGTTTTGTACTCCGATGAGATTTTAATTTCCTCACGTTTTCCGTATCTGACTAATTGAAATTTCTCATCATTGTACTTCATATTGTTTTCTGCAGCCCATTTAAAGATTTGGTTTATGTCTCCTTGGAGTCTTGCAGTGTCTTCAACGGTGGACACTGTCATACAGATTCGGGTGTCATCTGCAAAGGAAGACACGGCACTGTGGCTTATATCCCTGTCTCTGTCCGATATGAGGATGAGGAACAGGATGGGAGCGAGTACTGTGCATTGTGGAACAGAGCTTTTCACAGTAGCTGCCTCAGACTTTACTCTGTTGACTACTACTCTTTGTGTTCTACTTGTTAGTAAATTATAGATCCATCTACCAACTTTTCCTGTTATTCCTTTATCACGCATTTTGTGTGCTATCACACCATGGTCACACTTGTCAAAGGCTTTTGCAAAGTCTGTGTATATAACATCTGCATTCTGTTTGTCCTCTAGAGCATCCAGGACCTTGTCATAGTGGTCCAGTAGTTGGGACAGACAGGAGCGACCTGCTCTAAACCCATGCTGCCCTGGGTTGTGTAATTGATTGTTATCTAGATGAGTGGCGATTTAGCTTCTTAGAACCCTTTCAAAGATTTTTATGATATGGGACGTTAGCGCTATTGGTCTGTAGTTCTTTGTCATTGCTTTACTGTCGCTTTTGTGGAGTTGGGCTATGTCTGTTGTTTTTAGTAACTGCGGGACGACCCCAGTGTCCATGCTCCCTCTCCATAGGATGTTAAAAGCATGTGATAGGGGCTTCTTGAAGTTCTTGATGAACACTGAGTTCCATGAGTCGGGGCCTGGAGCGGAGTGCATGGGCATGTCATTTATCGCCTTTTCAAAGTCATGTGGCGTCAGGGTAATGTCAGATAGGCTTGCGTCTACCAGGTTCTGTGGCACTCTCATAAAAAATTCATTTAGGTCTTCAACTTTTAGTCTGGTTAGCGGCTCACTAAAAACTGAGTCATACTGGGACTTTAGTAACTCACTCATTTCCTTGCTGTCATCTGTGTAAGATCCATCTCGTTTTAGTAGGGGCCCAATACTGGATGTTGTTCTCGACTTTGTTTTGGCATAAGAAAATAAATACTTTGGGTTTCTTTCAATTTCTTTTATGGCTTTTAGTTCTTCCCGCGTTTCTTGATTCCTGTAAGATTCCTTTAGTTTTAATTCGATGTTTGCTATTTCTCTGACCAGTGCCTCCCTACGTATTTCAGATATATTGGCCTCTTGTAGCCGCTCTGTTATTCTTTGCCTTCACCTGTATAGGGAGCGCCTCTCTCTTTCTAGTTTACATCTTCTCCTCCTTTTCCTTAAGGGAATTTGCCTTGAGCAAACCTCAAGTGCCACAGAGTTAATTTGTTCTAGACATAGGTTAGGATCTGTGATGCTTAGGCTATCTTCCCAGTTTATATAATTTAGGATTTGGTTTACTTGGTCCCACCTTATGTTTTTGTTATTGAAGTTGAAATTGGAGAAGGTTCCCTCGCGACTGATCACATTTTGTCGATCTGGGGCCCCCCTCATGCATGTCTGGACCTCTATTATGTTGTGATCTGAGTATATCGTTTTTGATATGATGACATTTCGTATCAGATCATCATTGTTAGTGAAGATGAGGTCCAGTGTATTCTCCAATCTTGTAGGCTCTATTATTTGCTGGTTTAAGGTGAATTTGGTGCAGAGATTTAAAAGCTCGCGTGTGTGCGAGTTTTCATCTGAGCTGCCTCCTGGTGTTATCTCTGCTACCACATTATTTGCAATATTCCTCCATTTTAGGTGCCTTAGGTTGAAGTCCCCCAGGAGCAAGATGTTGGGGGCAGGGGCTGGAAGGTTTTCCACACATTGGTCAATTTTCAGAAGCTGTTCCTGGAATTGTTGGGACGTTGCATCCGGAGGCTTGTATACAACCACGATGACCAGGTTTTGATTCTCGATCTTTATTGCTAAAACTTCAACTACATCATTTGAGGCATTTAATAGTTCTGAGCATATAAGTGACTGTGATATACAGGCCAACCCCCCCCCTCCCCATCCTTTTGCCTGTTCACTCTGTCACACCTGTATAGGTTGTAGCCAGGGATCCATATTTCATTGTCCAAGTGATCCTTTATGTGGGTCTCTGTGAAAGCCGCAAACATTGCATTTGACTCTGTAAGCAGTCCACGGGATAAGGTATCTTGTTGTTTGTTGCTGGCTTTAGACCCTGTATATTTGCAAAGATGAATGTCGTTGGATTGGTGGTATTGGTGGTATGGAGGGGGTCTTTTTTTCCTGGCACTAATATCTGTTGTTCTGGAGTGGAGGCCATTGACTGTGGTTCCACTCCAGAAATGATTGCAGTTGGTGTATGATTTCTGTCATTTCCTGCCAGCTTTTTTCCTTCCTTGCGCTAAAAAACCTCTCTCTCTGGAGTGGCTTTGGCTACTCAGGTTTTCCCATGGTCTGGATGTTCTGTGTCGTCTTGTACCCTTTAGGTGGTGTGCCTGGCAATATAGGTTATAGCACTGTCTTTCCTGAACTGATGAGTGACACATTTCAGGGTGGAAAAGCTTACAGAAAGGGAGGTTGCATTTTCCTGTTGTCATATGGGCACGGCATTTTCTGATGAGTGACACATTTCAGGGTGGAAAAGCTTACAGAAAGGGAGGTTGCATTTTCCTGTTGTCATATGGGCACGGCATTTTCTGGGGTGGTCAAAGTTGCATGTCCCATCTGTTTTCCCAGAAATTCCATGCCTGCAGATACCAAATGCATATTTGCATAGGCCTGGTTTGTGTTTGCTTTGTTGTATGTAATGAGAGAATATGTAAATGTTCATGAAGCATTGAAAGTGCAGGGAAGAACTTTTGAATAAAATGTTGTATTATTAGGTTGGGGAATAACTTCATTTAATAATTGTTGTAAGTGCTTATTGCATAGTAAAATGAAAACGAACGGATAGAGTAAACATGGCATGGAGGTGTTGAGTATCAATAAAATAGGATGATATATTTATACCTTGGGTGTATATATATATATATATATATATAATGTGAGTAGTCACGAAAGCTCTTGGAATTCTTCTATTTTTTCATAGTGGTTGTCTTGCATATTTTGATATCACCTGTTTACTGTGATCTTTTTGCATATATATATATATATATATATATATATATATATATATATATATATATATATATATATATATATATATATATATATATTGTTGTGAAAATAATTATTATGTCTGTCAAATGAACAGAAGCATAGGAGAGGCAAAGATGGAGATATTACACAGTAGAAAATTTAATGACTCATGTGTTGTAGTCCTCAGTTCCATGGGACTAATCTGTATGTAGTACTTTTGATTAAGGAAAACACCGAAAGAAACGCTATTTTTGCGATTTTTTTTTTTTTTGAGTCAGCGGAAGTAAGACTTATTTCATGAACATCTGCCTTAATTATTGAATTAAATGGCTTAGAGAACACTTATCAACTGTGGACTGGGGTAACGATGAGAGCTATCAATAAGACAGCTTTCTTAACACTATACAGGCTGCCCAAAGAACATTTATCCCGTATAAAGAAATTAGATCAAGTAGAAATGACCCAAAATGGATGAATAATAGGCTCAAATATCTTTTAGGGCAGAAGAAAGGAATTTATAGGCGCATAAATAGAGGTGATGGTCATCTTATAAATCAGTATACTGATATTAAGAGGGACATTAAAAAGGGGATAAGAAAAGCTAAACGGGACTATGAAATTAAAGTTGGTAGAGATTCAAAAACTAACCCAAAAAGTTTTTTCCAGGTTTATAGAACAAAAGTTAGGGATAAGATAGGTCCCCTTAAAAATAACTCTGGACATCTTACTGACAAGGAGAATGATATGTGCTCTATTTTTAATAATTATTTTCTCTCGGTTTTCACACAGGAAGACATTAATAATATCCCAGTAATTAATTTTTATAGTGTCCCTGAAAAAGATAAATTATGTAATATCACAGTCACTAGCGAAATGGTTATGAAACAACTAGACCGACTGAAACAAAATAAATTGCCGGGTCCTGATGAGCTTTTTGCAAGGGTTCTTAAGAAATGCAAAATGGAATTCTGTGAACCAATATCTAACATTTTTAATTTATCTTTTCAAACAGGTGTAGTGTCTGATATGTGGAAGATGGCTAATGTAATTCCTATTTTTAAAGCAGGGGACAAGTCACTACCGTCAACTTACCGCCCAATAAGCCTGACCTCAATTGTAGGCAAATTACTAGTCAATTATAGCTGATATTATTAGAAGCCATCTAGATAACCATAATTTGATTAATGATACTCAGCATGGATTCACGAGGGGCCGTTCCTGCCTATCTAATTTATTAACCTTCTTCAGTAAAGCTTTTGAGGCTGTTGATCACGATAAAGAATTCGATATTGTTTATTTAGATTTTAGTAAGGCTTTTGATATAGAGTACCGCACCAGAGACTGTTAAAGAAAGTGGCAGCTCATGGCATTGGGGAAAAAGTGCTGTCATGGATCGAGTCATGGCTCACCAATAGGAAGCAGAGAGTGTGCATAAATGGGGTTAAATCCGAGTGGGGATCTGTAACAAGTGGTGATGAGGGAATTACTAGTGATATGAGCAAATTCGCCGACGACACGAAGATAGGTAGGATAATTGATTCAAACATAGATGTCATAGAACTTCAGGAAGATTTAGACAAACTCAATTCCTGGTCAGAAAAGTGGCAGATGCAGTTCAATGTAGATAAATGCAAGGTTCTGAAGCTCGGGAGTGTCCATAACCCAAGCACTTATAAGTTAAATAACGTAGAACTTAGCCTTACAGATTGCGAAAAGGACTTGGGGGTTATGGTAAGCAGCAACCTTAAACCAAGACAGCAATGCCTAAGCGTACGTAATAAGGCAAACAGATTACTGGGATTTATACCAAGAAGTGTAAGCAACAGAAGTCCAGAGGTTATATTACAGCTTTATACATCATTAGTAAGGCCTCACCTAGATTACGCAGCTCAGTTCTGGTCTTCATATTACAGAATGGATATTAATTCGTTAGAAAACATTCAGCGTAGAATGACTAAATTAATACATAGCATTAGAAATCTTCCATATGAAGAAAGATTGAAGACCCTTAAATTACATTCACTTGTAAGACGAAGAATGAGGGGAGACATGATCGAGGTATATAAGTGGAAGATGGGTATTAATAAGGGGGATATAAATAAGGTCTTGAGGATATCTCTCCAAGAGAGAACCCGCAATAATGGATTCAAATTAGATAAGTTTAGATTTAGAAAGGATATAGGAAAATATTGGTTTGGAAATAGGGTAGTTGATGAGTGGAATAGTCTGCCTAGTAGGGTTATTGAAGCTAGGACCTTGGGTAGTTTCAAATTTAGGTTGGATAAATTCATGAGTGAGAGGGGTGGGATTTGAGTGGGACTCGCACATGAGTAAATAGAATTATCAAAGCTTATTTCTTATGTAACACTGAAAATTGGGGTGAGCAAATATTCTGTTAGTGGGATGGATTGTTAAGGACCTAAGATAAGATAAGATAAGATTTCTTCGGATTTTTAACCCCGGAGGGTTAGCCACCCAGGATAACCCAAGAAAGTCAGTGCGTCATCGAGGACTGTCTGTCTTATTTCCATTGGGGTCCTTAATCTTGTCCCCCAGGATGCGACCCACACCAGTCGACTAACAACCCAGGTACCTATTTGCTGGTAGGTAAACATGACAACAGGTGTAAGGAAACACGTCGAAATGTTTCCACCCGCCGGGAATCGAACCCGGGCCCTCCGTGTGTGAAGCGAGAGCTCAAGCCACCAGACCACCGGACTTGCCTAGTATATGCCAACAGGCCTGCTGCAGTGTACCTCCTTTCTTATGTTTTTATGTTCATTCTCCTTGTCAGTGAGATGCCCAGAGTTGTTTTTAATGAGACCTATCTTATCTCTAAATTTTGTTCTATAAACCTGGAAAAAAACCTTTGGGTTAGTTTACGAATCCTTAGCAACTTTTTAATATATTGACGTTCCTCCTAACGTCAATATATTGATTCATAAGATGACCCTCACCTCTTTTCATACGCCTATAAATTCCTTTCTTCTGCCCTAAAAGATATTTGAGCCTATTATTCATCAATTTAGGGTCATTTCTATTCGATCTATTTTCTTTATATGGGATAAATGTTCTTTAGGCAGCCTGTATTGTGTTAAGAAAGCTGTCATATTGATAGCTCTTTACGTTACCCCAGTCCACAGATGATAAGTGTTCTCAAAGGCCATTGTAATCTGCTAAGCGAAAATCTGGGACCGTTACTGAGTTGTCCTTATTATCACACTTCCATTCAATGTTAAAGGTAATTGATTTGTGGTCGCTTGTGCCGAGTTCCTCTGTAATTTCTAAATTATTATCAAGGGTTTCCTTGTTTACCAGAACCAAGTCAAGTAGGTTATTTCCCCTTGTCGGTTCTGTCACAAACTGCTTGAAAAAACAGTCCTGAACTACTTAAAAAAGTCGGTAGATTCTAAATTCCCAGTCAAAAAATTCCAATCAATTTGACTAAAGTTAAAGTCATCTAGAATTATTACGTTATCGTGCCTTGTGTCCTTAACAATTTCCTCTCATCATAGTGTTTACTCACTGACCTGACATTATAATTGAATATTGTAATATTTTTGTTGGTACTGAGTAGTGTCTTGGCCTGACTAGCAGTGTAGTAGAGACAATTATTGTTAGTGTTTACCTGGAGAGGTTTCGGGGGTCAACGCCCCTGCGGTTCGGTCTGAGACCAGGCCTCATGGTGGATCAGGGTCTGATCAACCAGGCTGTTACTGCCGGCCTCACGCAAACTGATGTGTGAACAACTGCCTGGTTGGTCAGGTACTGACTTTAGGTGCCTGTCCAGTGCCTTCTTGAAGACAGCCAGGGGTCTATTGGTCATCCCCCTAATGTATGCTGGGAGGCAGGTGAATAGACTTGGGCCCCGGACACTTATGATGTTGTCTCTCAGTGTACTCGTGGCGCCCCTGCTTTTCATCGGGGGAATGTTGCATCTCCTGCCGAGTCTTTTGCTCTCATAGGGAGTGATTTTCGTGTGCAAGTTTGGTACCAATCCCTCCAGGACTGTTTATGCCATTTAATAATAAGTTTATATCATTATCAATGTTAACATTCATACGACTATTGCAGAATGTATGTACTACTAATAGTAAAAATACACTATTAACTAATAAGAAGGATTGATATATTGACTTAGACAACTTGTATAAACCAATTGCACACAGATAAGACTTAATATTGCACTGGTGCTAATATATTGAGCTCACAAAAGTCAGTAAAAGTATAAGTATCAAGGGTCTTTCTAATAAATAATAATAATAATATAATATATTATAATAATATTTTTATTTCATTGCAAGTTTACATCGAGATTTTGCAATTACAATCATGAACTGAAGTGCAAAGAGAGCCACTATCATGCCATGGCATTATGGCCAGACTAAATGAAGGAATAAATATACAGACATTAAGATTTAAAATACTAATTGAAAGTAAGGGGAGGAATAGTAAAAATAATAAGTGAGAATAATTTTGACCAGAACTTTTAAGAGAGAGTAAGGTTGAATACAATATATTGTTGGTAAATTAGACACATATGCAACACTTGGGTATCTTTATTGAGGAAACGTTTCGCCACACAGTGGCTTCATCAGTCCATACAGGAGGAGTATGAGGTGGTCAGTCCCTCAACCTTGAGTCGATGTTGTCAGTCCATCAATCTTGTAAAGAATACAGCATATGTGTCTAATTTATCAACTCGTCGGTTCTCTGAACCATTCATCTACACAATATATTTTCTTGGACTCCCGGGGAGAGTGTAGTAAGGTTCAATACAATATATTGTCTTGGACTCCCGAGGAGAGTGTAGTAAGGTCCAATACAATATATTGTCTTGGACTCCCGGGGAGAGTGTAGTAAGGTTCAATACTATATATTGTCTTGGACTCCCGGAGAGAGTGTAGTAAGGTTCAATACAATATTGTCTTGGACTCCCGAGGAAAGTGTAGTAAGGTTCAATAAAATGTATTGTCTTGGACTCCCGGTGAGAGAGAGTAGTAAGGTTCAATACAATATATTGTCTTCGACTCCCGGGGAGAGAGTAGCAAGGTTCAATATCCTTTAGGACTTTTTATTGACCTAAGGAAACCTTTCGACACAGTAAACCACGGCATCCTACTCCACAAACTTGACAATTATGGAATAAGAGGTCATGCACTTGCATATTTCAAATCCTACCGTATTAATAGGTATCAGTATGTCACCATTAAAGACAACCTCCTCAACACGACCACTTGATACTAGAGTGCCACAGGGAAGTGTCCTTGGTGCCCTGCTCTTCCTCTTATACATCAATGATCTTCCCAATGTATCACAACACCTGAAACCAATACTCTTTGTTGACGACACGACTTATGTCATCTCCAACCCAAAAGGGGCGGGTTGGCCTGTATATCACAGAGTCACTTATATGCTCAGAACTACTAAATGCCTCAAATGATGTAGTTGAAGTTTTAGCAGTTAAGATCGAGAATCAAAACCTGGTCATCGTGGTTGTATACAAGCCTCCGGATGCAACGTCCCAACAATTCCAGGAACAGCTTCTGAAAATTGACCACTGTCTGGAAAACCTTCCAGCTCCTGCCCCCAACATCTTGCTCCTGGGGGACTTCAACCTAAGGCACCTAAAATGGAGGAATATTGCAAATAATGTGGTAGCAGAGATAACACCAGGAGGCAGCTCAGATGAAAACTCGCACACACACGAGCTTTTAAATCTCTGCACCAAATTCACCTTAAACCAGCAAATAATAGAGCCTACAAGATTGGAGAATACACTGGACCTCATCTTCACTAACAATGATGATCTGATACGAAATGTCATCATATCAAAAACGATATACTCAGATCAAAGATCACAAGATAATAGGGTCCGGGACATCAGGGGGGGAGCTCCAGATCACAAAAATGTGATCAGCCGTGGGGAGCTTTCTCCAAATTCAACTTCAATAAAAAAAACAAAAAGTTGGAACCAAGTAACCAAGCCCTAAATGATATAAAACGGGGAAGATTGCCTAAGCATCACGGATCCCAATATGTCTTGAACAAATTAACTCTGGGGTCGGGTTTGCTCAAGGCAAATTCTTTTGGAAAAAGGGAAAAAGAAGATGCAAACTAAAAAGGGGGGCGCTCCCTATACAGGCGAAAGGCGGGGGAATAACGGAGGGGCCCAAAAAAAAATATATCTAAATACGTAGGGAACACTATCAGAGAAATAGCAAACTCGAGGTTAAAATAAGGAATCTTAAGGAATCAAAAAACCCGGGGGAAAAGAAAAAAGCCATAAATAAATTGAAAGAAACCCAAAGTATTTTTTTTCTTTCCCAAATCAAAGTCGAGAAAACACCAGTATTGGGCCCCTACTTAAACGGGATGGGTCCTACACGATGACACAGGGAAATGAGTGAGTTCGTCCAGTATGACTCAGTTTTAGCCCAAACCCAGACTGAAATGGGACCTAAATGTTTTTTTTATGAGAGTGCCACGATTTGGGCAGCCCAAGCCTTCCTGACATTACCACAGGGAAATGACTTAAAAGGCAATAAAGGGCCCATGTGCACTCCGCCCCAGGCCCGACTCATGGAACCCCATGTTCATCAAGGGACTGAAAGGGCCCTATAAATTTCTTTTAACACCCCCCTATGGGGGGGGCATGGACACGGGGGTCGCCCCGCAGTTACTAAAAAAAACGACAAACCCCCCCCAAAAGGGGGCAAAAAAGCAATACAAAAAACTACAGACCAATGGGGTAACGTCCCATATCATAAAATCTTTAAAAAGGGTTCTAAAAACAAGATCGCCACCATCTGATCCCATCAATTGCACAACCCGGGGCAGCAGGTCGCTCCCTGTCTGCCCCAAACCCTTGGACCATTACAACAAGGTCCTGGATGTTTCTAGAAAAACAGAATAGATGTTATATACACAGATTTGAAAGCCTTTGAAAAGTGTGACCATGGTGTAATAGCACACAAAATGCGTGATAAAGGAATAACAAGGAAAAGTTGGTAGATGGATTATAATTCCTCAATGGACATAGACAGGGATATAAGCCACAGGCAGTGTCTTCCTTTCAGATGACAGAATCTGCATGACAGTGTCCACCGTTGAACATTTCAAGACTCAAGCAGACATAAACAAATCTTTAAATGGGCTGAAAAAAATTAAAAGTTAAAGTGAAAATTTCAATTCTCAGATAGAAAACTTTAAAAAATAAAATCTCATCGGAGTAAAAAAAAAAATTTCCCAACCACAAAATGACAAAACAATTTAAAAAGACCTGGGAGTGATCATGTCAGAGGATCTCCTCCCTTCAAGGACCATAACAGTACCAATGCATCTGCTGAAAAATGACAGGATGGATAATGGGAACCTTCAAAACCAGGGATGCCAAGCCCATGTTGAACTTTTCGGGTCGCTTGTCTATCTAGGCTGGAATATTGCTGCACACTAACCTTAAGCCTAAACCTGTACCCCCAGAACGCAGGGGGAGATACATTATTATATACATTTGGGAAAAATTTCCCCGGGTTAGTACCAAACTTGCACACAATCACTCCCTACGAAAGCAAAAGCTCGGCAGCGTGTAACATCCCCCAATGAAAAACAGGGGGGCCACTAGCACGTTGAGGGACAACACAATAGTGTGGGGCCCAAGTGTTCAACTGCCTCCCAGATACATCAGGGGGTCCCCAAAAAACCCTGGCTGTCTTGTATGTGTGCGTGTGTGTGTACTCACCTAGTTGTACTCACCTAGTTGTGGTTGCAGGGTCGATTCACAGCTCCTGGCCCCGCCTCTTCTGGCCTCTCTTTGGGTCACTCCCGGCGCCATGAGATTTATCATGCCTCTGCTTAAAGCTATGTATGGGCCTGCCTCCACTACATCGCTTCTAAGCTATTCCACTTCTCGACCACTCTGTGACTGAAGAAATACTTCCTAACATCTCTGTGATTCATCTGAGTCTTCAACTGTATCCACTTGTTACTGTGTCCCATCTCTGGAACATTCTGTCTCTGTCAATTTGTCAATTCATATAATTATCTTATATGTTATCATGTCCCTATCTCTCCTGTCCTCCAGTGTCGTCAGGTCGATTTCCTTAACCTCTCCTCGTAGGACCTTACCCCTACGAGGAGAGGTTAAGAAATCATTTCTATTAATATATGTAATGTGTGTATGTGTGTGTACTCACCTAATTGTACTCACCTAATTGTGGTTGCAGGGATCGAGATTCAGCTCCTGGCCCCGCCTCTTCGCTGTCTGCTACTGGGTCTCCCGCTCTCCTGCTCCATGAGCTTTATCGCCACCTTGTCTTAAAACTATGTATGGTTCCTGCCTCCACTATATCTTTCTCTAGAACTATTCCACTTCCTGACTACTCTGTGGCTGAAGAAATGCTTCTAACATCCCTTTGACTCATCTGGGTGTACAAACAGTGTGTCCCCTTGTTTCTGTGTTCCCTCTCTGGAACATCCTGTCCTACCTTGTCGATTCCCACCCAGTATTTTGTATGTCGTTATCATGTCTCCTCTGTGTGTATGTGTATATGTGTGTATGTGTATGTGTGTGTATGTGTGTGTGTATGTGTGTGTGTATGTGTGTGTGTATATGTATGTGTGTATGTATGTGTGTGTGTGTGTGACCCAACAATTAAAACTTGCACCAAGAACTCATTAGTTGTGACCGGGTGTAGACTAGTGAATTGCTCATTACTTTATAATTTGTTCATGATTGTAACCATGTATAAACGTAAGTAAGTAAATTTACTTACATGATTCATTACCTTTGTAACTTGTGAGTTCATTACCTTTGTAACTTGTAGGAGTTCATTACCTTTGTAACTTGTGAGTTCATTACCTTTGTAACTTGTGAGTTCATTACCTTTGTAACCTTGTGAGTTCATTACCTTTGTAACTTGTGAGTTTCATTACCTTTGTAACTTGCTCAGCTATCAAAACTTTGGGGTCCAGTCCCTGGATCCATTATGTACCTCTGTAATCTTTTGACTACCGCCCACACCAT